>CAVNYN010262153.1:0-27954 GCA_963692815.1 Nyctanthes arbor-tristis
CTTTTTTTTTTTTTTTTTGATACAAGGGGAACTAGGGTAGGGGAGGGGAGGGATAATAGGGGTGGGGAGGATGGGATTCAAACTCAGGACCTCAACCCTGGAACGTGAATACATAACTATTGGAGCACTTGTTCGAATCCCGGATGGTATTCTTTTTATATTGAGATATATTTTAATTTGTATTGTTTTTTATTTTTAATTTTTTGATTTATCAATTCACGTTGGAAGTTTTAATGATTTAAATTTGCTTCCAAGTGAATTCATACTATTGATGTCGTTTAATTCCAATGTAATGTTATTTTTGGTTGGTAACTTAACCCGGTTTTAAATTTGGCACATTAGATTACTAATCTTTAATAATTGCGATTTGCACTTTAATTCGGTCTTAATGAATGGAATTAATTTAATAGTTATTTAAGGGATTATTGCTTGAATCATGTTATAATTATCACCTTCTAAGTTTAAAATGTACTAACTTAGATATTAATCATTGAATCCATTTAACACTTATTGAAAGGATTATTGCTTGATTTATATTATGATTATCACCTTCTAAGTTTAAAATCTTTTATTTTAGATAATGGTATTTTATCTCTTATTTGGTAATTTTAACTGATGCGGTTTTCCTTATTTAATCTTATTCATCTTAATAGAGCTTAATCTCCATCACTTTTTTAATATTTTGAATCTACAGTCAACAATTTCTCTCTCTCATTCTATTATAATTTATTTGCATTTTATTTATGTGTTTCATAATATCTTGAGGAGGGTTTTGGGTGTTCATTTTGGATTTCACCATTTATCTCTTCATTTTCGGTTATTCTCTTCATTTTACCATATATTTACACCGTTTGTACGCTTCTTTCCTTCATTATGTCTTGCAGTATTGTTACGTTATAGACTTTATTTTGCTTCTATCTTATAACCTTTTAATTTGTCGTTATTTTGTTTGTTCTTGATATAATACATAGATTTAGCATTCTTGTGATTATTTGCTTTTTGTTTTTGTTTTGTTTTGTATTTTTTTTTTTTGGGTTGATTAGATTTTTGTCGTTTATCATATACTGTAATCTATGTGATTTTAATACAATTTTTTTTCTAAAGCGTTGCAATAATTTTTGTGAATTAAAAAAAATTTAGAAAATAGTGGCCATGATTTATGGGCTAATTACATATTTATTATTTTTTAATATGGAATTGTTTATTAATTGTTTACTTTATGCCTACAATTATTTAATTTTTTTTAGATGTCTTATTTCTTCTTTCACTATTATTATTATTATTTTTTTTTTTTTGCTAGCATTACGTTAATTTAGTTTCTATATAATTTTTGTATCTATTGTTTCTTGAAAATGCTAGACATATGTCTTCCCCCCCCCCTTTTTGTTCTGCCATTTAATATAATTGTGTTTTCATGTTTTAATTTACATTTTTTTTATTGATGCGTCTATTTAAATTTCAGCGGTTTAGTTCTGATTGCAAGATGACTACAATAAGGAAGTTGACTGATAGTTCTTTGATATCTGGGGGCACGGTAGACCACTTGAGGAAAATAAAGGTTTTTACTTACGTTATTGATTTACATAATCTAATATAATCGTTAAATGTTTTATTTGTCTTCTTTATTATCCCTTTTAGTTTTTTATGTACTTGGTCCGCGGCAAATAAGAGGACACGTGTTTTCATCGGATTCATTATTTAATCGTCTTGTTTGGTCTGTTTCCTGGACTCCGTTTAGTGATGTTATAAATGGTACATTTGAATAATTTTCCTAGATTTTTATTTATGCATTGCTAGATCATTGTAATATTTGTTCTAAAAATATATTTCCTTTTTTTCAGTAATTGGTTTGAGCGAAGCGTCCATTGGGTAGAACGTCGGTTCATCTGGTCTTAACTTCAAGATGCTTGAGCCGAATCCAATAAATAAATTTATTTCACCCTCAGCTGATAATCCTGTCTCTGGCACACTGGTCTCAAGTTCTTTTCAATTGCCGTATATCTTTTCTGTCAATATTGCTGGTCCCAGTCATGTTCATCATTCTGAAAATAATTATCCCAGTGCCTTTAAGTATTGTTTCATCTGCGGCTTACTTCTCATTTGATTGGTTTTTATGTTTATATACATATATATAGGTTTCTTTAAATTTCATTGTTTTCTTTAAATTTCATTGTCTATCTTTTCATTGTTTTTATCTGTATATATCTTATTCATTTTACTTATATGCAATGTATTTGTTTTTCTTTTCCTTATTTATTATTAAATAGGTTGTTATTATTTCACTGTCATTTAATGTCCATCGTATTTGATTTGCTATATTTTGTTTAATTCATTTTAATTTTTTTCTATTGTTGCCCTTAATTATTTTTTTTTGTATTCTAATAAGTACATATAATTATTATTTAATATTTTTTTACATTTCTTTTAATATTATGTATTTTTATTTCAGTTGATTGTGAATTGTGATGCAAGTGGATTGGATGAAAATCTTTTCAGCAATGGTGATATTGATGATTCAAATAATGAAGACATTGAATGTGTTAACTTACCGAAAGATGATGTGTGAATTATATTTTACTTTATTATCTTTATTTTCTCATGGTATAGTCATTGAAACATGTTTTTTTTTTTGTTGTTTTCTTGATATTAAATTCTTTCTTTAATTCAGTGTATTATCATATTGGTAATCTGATGTATGAGTGTGAACATTGTGGTGCAATTTTTTGGTATGCTGAAAGAACCTTAAAGCATTACAACTCTAGGAAGCCCATATTTGGTTTACATTGTATGAATGGAAAGGTGGTTCCATTGTGAATTGAAGACCCGCTGCTCTGCTTAATGAACTGCTATTTGGTAGGGATGATAGAAGTAGAAATTTTGTTGAGAATCTACAATCTTATAATAGCATGTTTTCGTTTACATCTATGAGAGGAAAAATTGATAGGAGTCTAAATACTGAGACTGCCCCACCTATTTTCAGACCTAATGGTTAGAATCACTATAAAATTGGAAGTTTGCAGCCACTTCGAAGTGAAGTTCCAAAATGTTCTCAGATGTATATTACAGATCCGTATAATGAAGTACCGAATAGGATTCGGGCGGTTAGGTTAGGATATTAGAGTAATTAGTATTCTACTTTTTATTTTTCCTATACTTGTGTATGTTTTACGCTCTTACATCTTTTGTGTTATTTTTGTTGCTTTTTAGGAAAACTGTTGGGGCGAAAGGTTTGGGACCTGATATTGTTGCTTCGTTAAAAGAGATGCTCGATGAAATAAACCTTTTGGTTTAGTGGTTTCGAATGGCTCGAGATCGATTTAATGGGTCAGAAACCCCTGAAATTAAATTGAAGCTCATTGCAAGTCATAGTAAAGATGATCGGCAATATATCTTCTCGAGCAAGATGAGGTTACTACAATAATTGAAGGTGATTTCGACACCGCGCCCAGGATATGTGATATAATTGTTGAAACTCAGTCAGGAGATTTGCAACAGGAAAGTGAACTTCATCCTCAGTACCTGTCGCTCAGTATCCGTAGTTCTCGTTTAGCGAAGATGGCTTTAGAACGGATGTATATCATGCTGGAGTTGATGAATCTTCCACTTGGGGAAAAAAACGTTTCAATGAAAGAATATTTTTCTTTTAGACTGCATGAGCGAAAAGATGAATTCCGTTATATTGTATAATCTCAAAGATTTTTTTAGCAGTTTTTGGTCGGTGCCTATACAATGATCGAGTTTTCTCAACTCGCATTTATACGGTCACATCAACTGGAATTGAGATGTAAGTTGTATAAAGGACTGACTGGTGCTATTGGAAGGGGTGAGAGTGATGGCTCCAGAGTTGGGAAGTGTGTAGTGCTACCTGGATCATTTATTGGGGGTACCCGCAATACAATGTAAAATTATCAAGATGCAGTGACAATCTATAAATAGGCTGGATATCTTGATCTGTTTATCACATTTAAGTGGCCGTAGATTACACGTTATGTTGAGGATAGAGGCCTTCATCCTGAAGATCGTCCAGATATTATCTGCAAGGTTTTCAAGGTTAAGCTTGATCAGTTGATTGCTGATTTGAAGAAACATAACGTGTTTGGAAATATTAGGGTAGGTATTATTATTTTTTTAATTGTCTATTTTTTTTTTTATTCATTTGTCTGATGATGTCATTTATAACCAACAGAATGCTTTACAAGTAGAGTAACTAAGTTATTTCTTCCCTGCTTATTTTCTATCTATTTGTCTTGTGTTGTTGTGATAAATAGAAAGGTATTTGGTTCTTAATATTTCAAGCAGAGTAACTTATTCTTCATTATTATTACTTTAGACCTGCAGTTGATTGATAAAGAATTGCAAAATTATGCCCTTGTGGAGGTTGAAAAACTCTTCTGTAAAAGGAGAAAGAGTCTACGGAACTATCCTGCAATGCCTTTTCCAGGAGATGTCTATTTTTCAAATGACCAGAACAATTTGATAAATAAAAAGCTACAGTATGATAAACATGCTCTAGCGTTAGAGCAAGTTGAGCTACTTTCTCAATTAACAAAAGAACAGTGCACTATCTACGATACTGTTTTGCAGTCTGTTAGTATGGGTGACGGTGGCTTGTTCTTTGTTTACGGCCCTTGTGGAACTGGAAAGACATTTATTTGGAAGACGTTGTCATCAGCTCTGAGGTCAAAAGGTAAAATAGTCCTTAACGTAGCTTCAAGAAGGATTGCATCTCTTCTTCTACCCGGGGTCGAATTGTTCATTCGAGATTTGCGATATCTTTAAATCCAAATGAGTATTCCACTTGCAATATTTCTCAAGGGAATCCGTTGGCTAAACTGATAGCTAAAGCAAAGCTGATTATTTGGGACTAAGCTCTGGTGATGCACAAACAGTGTTTTGAGGCTGTTGATATTCTACATGATCATTATCCTCTTTCTGAGGATTAGCCTTTTGGTGATAAAACAGTTGTGTTTGGTGGTGATTTTTGACAAATATTGCCAATTATTCCAAAAGGCAGTAGGCAAGATATCGAACATGCGTCTATTAACTCATTGTACTTGTAGAGTCATTGTAAAGTGTTGAGGCTGACTAAGAATATGAGGTTGCATCGAGCTGTCTTTGCTGAGGAATCTCTGGAGTTGAAGGCATTTTCTGATTGGATTGTTGGTATTGGTAATGGCACTATAGGTGATTCTAATGATTGTTATTCCACCGCTGATATTCCTGATAATCTTCTCTTATCATATTCTGTTGATTCGATAGCAACGATTGTTAAGAGTACGTACCCTAATTTTACACTGGACGGCAGTAATCCTGATTATGTAAGTGGCAAGGCACCAATAGACAATGTAGTTGAAAGGGTAAATAACTATATGGTTTCATAGAATCAGATAGATGTGAAGACATATCTTAATTTAGACTCTATGTGTAAGTTTGATTCCAATAGCGAATTGATGCAAGATTTCCATACACCAGACTTCTTAAATCGGATAAGATGCTCAGTGTTCCAAATCATGAGTTATGTTTAAAGGTTGGGGTTCCTGTAATGTTAATGCGTTATATTGACCACTCTGCCGGCCTATGTAATGGTACGCTGCTCTTAGTAACAAGACTTGGAAGTCATGTTATCAAAGCTAAGATTTTGTCAGGATTTATTGCCGGTGAAAATTCTTTATACCACGCCTGTCATTGACTCTCTCTGATGCAAGGTTGGCTTTCACTTTCCAAATGAAACAGTTTCAACTGATGGGGTCATATGCGATGACTATCAACAAGAATCAGGGTCAATCACTGTCAAATGTCGGTATTTATTTACCAAAGCCTGTTTTTAATCATGGACAGTTCTATGTTGGTGTACCTAGAGTCACTCGTCGTAGGGGTCTAAAGATATTGATATGGGGTGATGATGGTCATTCGGCCAAATCTACTGTAAATGTTGTCTACAAAGAGATTTTTCGAAATTTATAGTATGACAACTCTATTTTATTATTTTTATGCATGTATATAATTAGATTAATATTATCACTTATGTCTTTCAAATTCAGTATATAATAAAATATTCATAATTATATTTGTGGCTACCAGGTCGCCGGGTCAACGAGGACAACGGTCAAAGGATCTCAAAAGTGTGACTCTTCACGTTTGGTATTATCCAGCGACCTAAATGCCCAACGACCTAAAAACCTAGAATCTCGAAATCTCCCAATGACCTTAATAGCTCGCTATCAATAGCGATCGGCATGCATATCAATATTTTAGGTCCTTGAAAGGCTCTTTTTTCCAGGTTGCAAGGTCACGAACCCTCAAAAACGATGGATAGGCAGCGACTAATGAACCCACGTGTGGGAGTCTTATCCTTTGTCACTGATGGAACCCCATTATTAAATGTGATTACCAGCTCCACGCAGGGTTTGCATATCCATCAGTCAAAAGGTGAAGGAAAAATCTCAGTTGATGTGACCCACGTAACATCTTTGCGGGCCCAGCATTAAATGTATGTAATTATTACCATACGAAATTATTTGCTATAAATAAGCTACGAATGAAACTGAGGAGGAGGTTGGACACCCAAATCTCATTCTTCTTGTCTTTGGTATATTACTATCTTCCATTTATTACAAACATTCTTTAAGTTTTTACATCTATTGCTCATATCGATTCAAATGCAAATTTCCCGCGTAAACAAATCTTGTTTGTTGAGTTGAAGGCTAAATTTGACGTCATAGCAGTGGTGGCTGGGGAGTAAGCAAAAGATGCAGGATGGACTCGGATTCTAGAAACCTCTCTGGAGAAGTAAAATCATCAGAAAGAAAGTCAGAAATCGATACCTCCTCTTTGGATGGAAAAGTGATGTTTGGGTTCATTTTTTAACAAAAGACTTCAAAATTATCTAGGCATCCGTGTACGGCTAATACTGATAAGGGTATTATTGTCTATTCTGATTTCTATGAGGGATAAAATAGTCATCTTATGGTGGCAAAGAAGGAAGAAACTCGTTAGGTGCCGCTCAAGGGAGTTATCTTGAATGTCGCTTGGTTATTGGAAGTCGCTCCGCTTAAATACGAAGAATCGCTTACTTTTTATTCACTCTCTTCAAAATACTTGGGTCTTTTGACGAGAGTGAGGGGGCTTCTGATGGCAAAATGACTATAGGTGTCACTCAAGGGAGTTATCTTGAATGTCACTTGGTTACCGGAAGTCGCTCCGCTTAAATATGAAGAATTGTTTACTTTTTATTCACTCTCCTCAAAATACTTGGGTCTTTTGACGAGAGTGAGGAGCTCCTAATGGTAAAACGACTATAGGTGATTGCGAAGGATGCACGTTTGGGAGTAGTCGCTTAGGAAACTCTTGGACCTAAGCTATGAAACTTTGGCCCCCCAAACAACCAAACTTTAGCCCCAAGCAACAATTTCTTAGATCTTTCACAAAAAAATTTCATCTCCTCATAGTGTATAAATTCCACTTTCTTCAATCCTTCTCATTTGGCAACCCTAGCAACTTCATAGGTAAACGACGCTCTTCCGATCTCACCAATTTCATCTCCACTTTCACTCAACACCATAGATTTATCACCACCATCTTAGAGAAGATCCATCTCTACACTTGAATTTCCAAGCATACACATATATGACTAAACAAGTGAAAATTCTTCTTTTTACAATTTAATCTCACACCCAAACACAAGCATACATTCAACAGATTTAAGGGAGAATTTCAAAACTATCACATACATACACATTGCCTCTATACAAATAAAGCACTTTCCTACATTTTTCAACATTGATACATATATCTTCAAACAGTGAGCAAAAGAAAAATGGAACAACACTTTGGTAGCTTCAACCACTGTGCACCACCTCAGCTGACCGCTGATCGCCGACCGCCGACCGCCGCTACCGCTGCCGCCAATACCACCACCGTATCTACACCACGAAAATTCATTCTTTCAACTCATTTCACAACTAGGAACTGAGCCTGACACTTTACCTTCACTTTTATATAGAATTTTTGGATTTATTTTCAAATCTAGGGGTAGATTCTTGTCTGATTTCAGCTTGGTTTACCCCATCCCACGCCATGCTCACTTCCAAAATCATGCCTTTGTGACTGTTTCCGTCGCGTGGAGGATAGGCGCCGTATTCCGGCACGGGGATTTGCTGGCGACGGTAACGAAATCGGAGCTGCTCCTCTCCCCTGTTTGAGTCCCAAAAGTTCAAACAAGATGGGGGTTGGGGGAGCAAATATAATACCTTTTAATATTTTATTTTCAGCCTAAAAGTTTTAACATGTTTCAATTAAACCCTAAATTTTCTGTTTTGTTTAAGTAAGCATATAAATTTCTGACTGGGTTACCTTTGGCCCTCGAAATTTAAATTCCTTTCAGATGCGTCCAAAAACTTGCATTATATTTATTTTAGCCTACAAACTTTTCCTTTCAATTAATTTAGTCTCTTATTTTGGGATTCTTCCAAATTAGTTTTGAAAATTTAAAAGATCTTAATTTTAGTTTATGTTTAGACTTTATTTATTTAAACCCTTAAAGTAGTTTATGTTTATTTTTTATTAAGGCTCTATTTTCCATTAAATATGAGATTTAATGACTATAGTCATTTAAATTCTAACTCTTGGATTATTGAATTTTTAAGAACTTCTAAATTAGTTTAAATAAATTCATTTATTTTTATGGTCAAATTTGTTAATCTTTGATTTTCTAGTTTCCCATAACCTTTAGGTATTGGCCATAGTAGGCACTACACCCTTAAGCATTTCATGTATTTATTTTATTATAACCTAGTTTTAAAAATAGTTTCTTCTTTTTAATAAAATAATTCATTTCTCCAAAAATACTAATTTGAATTGTTATTCTATTTATAGACGAGGAGTGAAGAAAGAGTGAATAGGCTTTTTCCCATTAGCTCGACTCAGAGAAACTTGAAGTAAACTCTTTTCTAAAAATATTTTCTCAAAAATAGCGCTAATATTGATTGGTTGTTCTATGAGTGTGCATATAGAGGTGTGATTTATGTTCTTATATATTATTTGCATGAACTTAATTGCTTTATGCTTGAGATGAGACAATATTAGACTTTTGCATATACTTTACCTCTGTGCATAGATTTTGTATTCAGGCTATGATGTTACTATGCGCGCTAGTATTTTATAATTATATGCCTTAGGGCATGAGACGAAAGTCGAAAACCTACATTTATCATACGATGCTTGTTTTCAAGTAAAGAATATTTGAGACTTACGAGATGTGAATTGCATTTTTACGCGTATGTTTGTAGCATATATTGGTTAATATTGCGCTGAGTCTACTGAGTATTTCTATAAAATACTCACTCCTCTCAAAATTAATATTTTACAGATTTAGACTCGGAGGTGACACATTGCGTAATGGTGGCTTTCAAAAAGAACGAATAAATAAATTAGCTTTATTTTGAATGATTCGAACTTTGTTTTAGTACTCTGAAAACTTTTGATTTCGTATGAAATAGTTTGACTTATCACTGTCAAATTGTCTTTTATATTATTGTCACTGAATCAAGATATTTTCCGCTTTATATCCGCTCTTGATTTTAATTAGAAGAAAAATATTAACGTCTCAGGTATTTAGAATCCGAGACGGGATTCACCAGCGACGGTGACGAAATTAGAGTTGCTCCTCTACCCTATTTGAGTCCCAGAAGTAAGGACAAGATGGGGGTTGGGGGAGCAAATATAATCCCCTTTAATATTCTATTTTTAGTTCAAAAGTCTTAACATGTTTCAATTAAACTCTAAGTTTTCTATTTTGTTTAAGTAAGCATATAAGTTTCTGACTGGGTTACCTTTAGCCATCGAAATTTTAATTCCTTTCAGATGAGACCAAAAACTTGCATTATATTTATTTTAGCCTATAAACTTTTACTTTCAATTAATTTAATCTCTTATTTTCGGATTCTTCCAAACTTGTTTTTGAAAATTTAAAGGATCTTAATTTTAGTTTATGTTTAAACTTTATTTATTTAAACCCTTAAAGTAATGTATGTTTATCTTTTATTAAAGCTCTATTTTCCACTATATATGAGAGTTAATGACTATAGTCATTTAAATTCTAACTCTTGGATTATTGAATCTTTAAGGACTTCTAAATTAGTTTAAATAAATTCATTTATTTTTATGGCCAAATTTGTTAATTCTACAAGAACTAAGGCCGGTAGAGGCGACAATTGTTGCCCCTATAAGCCATCGAGTCATGCCTCTTGAGGTTTGGAGGCTACAAAGTCAACCCTAAAGGGTCGCCCCAACAGGCCCGCTGCAATTGCTCTATAGAGGCGAAAAGTTGTCGCTACTATAGATCTCACTCCTATAGGGACGACTTTGTCGCCCCATAGCCCATTTCCATAACAATGATACAAGACGTATAAAAACAACAATGTCACGCCTATAGATGTTGGAGAACGCTTTACAAACATCAATAGCGGTGACAATGTCGCCTCTATATGTCATTTATTTTTTTAAAAAAATTATATATTATTATTATTATATAAAGTGATCATTCCCTTTACATGCAACTAACTACCAAACAAAATAAATATATACACACACACACACACACATATCTCTGTGTGTGTATTGTTTGAACATTCCTTTAACATAAACCCAACTACCAAGCCACTAGAGTGTGCATTTTTCATTAGTCATCCAATTGTTTTCCACATCTCCTTCAGTGCTATATATGAGCAGAACTATAATTTGTCCATCCAAGACTTGAACCACCCCTTGGTACTAGAATCTGAACATAAGCAAGGATTTAAAGATAGATTTAGTAAGCTAGATATAAACAAACTATATTATGATATGAGTAGTGTAATAATAGTTGAGTAATCGATAAGATTGACTAAGGTTTATTCTAACCGAACAAAAATTAAAGAGACCAAATTTTATTCTTTCCAGTGGTATTTTCTTTTCTTTTTTGCAAGTAATTAAAGAGACAATGGTGGACTAAAAATATACTAAATAAGCATTCAGAAGAACATTACCCATAACTAGTTATATATACTGGTGTTCATCCTTCATTTCAATACACAAATAGTTGGAGGAATGGCAAGTAAAGGAAAGCACATGAAGTATGGGGTTAAGGAGAGACTATTACCTGAAAATAGTTATAGGAGTTCTTCCCTAATTATCTGGAGTCTCTTATTAGAACAAGTATAAGTTAACTATTACATGATATCATGCATAAGAAAGACGCACCCTATTCCCCTCCCAAATAGGGGTCAAATAGCCTCAATTATCTTAATAAAGCTAATCTAAATGGCAAATGTATACAAAAAATGCAGCACTATATATCCTACCGTAAACACAGCCAGAGAATGCATTATGTGCTTTCTAGAGAGCTACTTGGAGAAGAAAAAATAAAAATGCATCAGAACTTCACCTGTGGGCCATCAGTGGCTATGATGGGTGGCTTCCCTTTGACTGAAAATCTGAAGAGAAGAGAAAGCCCAATAAAACAACATAAATTAGGCAAAGAGACAAGAATCTTAAACATAAAATTTAGAGAACAAGTAATCTTTTCAAGTCAAAGATATTGTAAAGTGTGAAGTGAACAAAACATGTACTAAATCTAGCAAAGTAGCACTGAACAGACAAAATTCCATA
This sequence comes from Nyctanthes arbor-tristis, assembly GCA_963692815.1. Classification (NCBI taxonomy): domain Eukaryota; kingdom Viridiplantae; phylum Streptophyta; class Magnoliopsida; order Lamiales; family Oleaceae; genus Nyctanthes; species Nyctanthes arbor-tristis. The sequence continues at coordinate 11,647 of CAVNYN010262153.1, forward strand.
CAACTAACCAAGTGAGCAAAAGCAATCCATACAAAATCCCAGCTCAGTAAACACGGAAAAATGCCACAAAAAAATGTTTTCTTTCCTGTTTCTTCTTATTCTTTTTTCCCCCAGGGGCATTTAAGACTTATATTTAGAAACAGTATTGGAAATCAGATGTTTGCCATCTATATGATCTATTAGATGTAAAGTCACTAATACATTGCTAAGGTGAGACGCTTCCTTCTACCTTAATTTGAAGGTTACTCATATGTTCAGACAAGGTAATGTGACATGCTGTATCAACCGTATAAGTTTCGCAAGTAATCAACAAATTATTGCAATGGTGGTAGCACTTGTGGTAGTTCTCACAGAAGTGTCTGTGGCAATGGTGGTTGAGGCTGTTAGTTAGTTATGTGAATATATGAATTATATTCTCTTTAAAACTGCGGCAATGGTGGTTGAGGTTGTTAGTTAGTATATATAATATATGAATTATAAAATCTTTAAAGTTGTTATCATATTGGAATTTAAGTTACATTCAATGTTATGCTAATCTGTCCATATGTCTATTGGATACTAGAAATAATTTACGAATCATGTGCTTCAGTTTTAACTATAAGAGAAGTGTCAGCTACATCTCGAAATATGACGATCACTAGATGGAGATAATGGCAATTTTGAAGACCCTGATTGCTCAAGATGTAAGAAAAAAAGAGAAGCTCAATATATGCTTTGAGTTAAAGATCAATGAATATCATTGTAAAATGTGGTTGATTTGTCTCTATATTTTTCTCAGTACCTCTAAATTGTGCGTATTCTTGCTTTAATCATTAAGTCTTCTGCCATATACTTCTAAAAATTCGACTGCACAACACACCTAAGTCCATCCCAAGAAAGTCAACATTAGAAACTAGTTTTTCTAATTTAGGGAAAAAAATTAAATCTCTCTCTTTCTCCCCGTGCTCAAGTATTGCAACCGATGAGCTAAATTGTTTAATATAGATTATATGCAAATCTAATTGAAGCAGGATACCAAATACCGAAATCAAAAGGCAACAAAAATCCATGTAGAGTTTTTCCTAAAATATTTATCCCATTTCTTTCCCATTTCTGTCGCGAATTCAGCCCACCGAATGCCCAAAAACTCTCTCTTCACACACACACACACACACACCACCCATAAACATACAAGTAAGTCTGAAGAGTGAAGATCCTACCTACCTGATACCACCGCTACTATTGCTTGACGGAAGCAGGGGCAGTTTACCAGACGCAGTGATTGTCAGCTGATTGAGAGAAGAGGCGCTAGAGATCGCTTCTACTAGGTGATTGCGTCTGAAGAGAGAAGATTCTACCTACCTGATATCACCGTACTATTACTCGACGGAAGTAGGGGTGGCTTACCAGGGGCGGTGACTGTCGGCTGATTGAGAGAAGGGGGGCTGGGGATTTGCTTCTAGGGCGATTGAAATGGAAAGATGGGTTGCAAAGGGGACAAACGCGTTTATAATTATTACAAAATATTAAAATAGCCTCAATTTATTGGGATGGCAGTTTGATTGCTCCAACGACACGTCGTGTCGTTGCAATATGATATACTTTCTGGGAAGACTTTCAGGTCGTTGCAGTAGTGGTCGCCCCAATAGCACCCCCTTGTAGTTACATGACCTTTGATTTTCTAGTTTCCCATAACCTTTAGGTATTTCTATCATTATGCACCACATCCTTAAGCATTTCATAGAGTTATTTTATTATAACCTAGTTTTAAAAATAGTTCCTTTTTTTATAAAATAGTTTATTTCTCCATTGCCTACACTCTTTCCCTACAGACGCTCTTCCGATCTCGAGGAGTGAAGAACAAAGTGAGTAGGCTATTGCCCATTAGCTCGACTCAGATAAACTTGAGGTACTCATTTCTAAAGATATTTTCTGCTTTATATCCGCTCTTCATTTTAATTAGCGGAAAAATATTAATGTCTCGGGTATTTAGAATCCGGGGTGTTACAGCTTGGTATCAGAGAGCCGATCTCGTCTCTGTAGACCCGCAAAAATTTGTTTAATGCGTTGGAAAAAAAATTATTGAGAATTTTCGAATTGCTATTGTTATCGCTCCCTCCGCTGACTCTAAAGGTAAAGAAAGACATTGTTATTTTGAGAAAATGTTTATGTTGAGAAATTCGGGTAGATGTTTGAGATATGATATTATGAGTTATTGAGACGAGAAAGTTATTATACCCTATTTGAGAAATAACCAAGTCGAGCACAATTGTACATATTTGTAGAAGCTAAGTGAAATAATCATGATTCATTTTAGTCCTAGAGAACTTACTAAAGATAATGAAAAAAATTACCCGACTGGACTTTGATAGCGAATTTTCAGACATGGTTCAGACTAGAGGTATGTAAGAGAGAGTTTTTACTGTTTGGGGTAGATACTTGCCATTTAAATTTGATCCAACTAGGACTATGCCGGAGAATATCTTGGCTTACCTTAGGTTTGTGGATTTGAATATTTTCTTATTATCTCCTTCACTTCTCTCTCACCGAGTCACCAACTTTGGGTGATGGCGCTGCAACTTGCAAAACCTAAGGGAGAGGGGCGCTGTGCGGCTGTGCGGCGCCTCCACCCTTTCAGGCATTGCGATTTGCACAAGCTGGTGGTACTCCGCCACTGCTTTTGTGAAGTTTCGGACTTTTTAAAGACCAGAAGTAGATGAAAAATTGTATCCAGTGCTCACTGTTCGAATAAGTTGTAGAAAGGAAGAAACAAATTCTTCATCAATCAAAAGAATGAAATGTCACTTAAATGGAATGATGACCCTACTAGTTTGACAAGTAATTAGGATGGCCTATGATTACATTAATAGTTTCTCTTCCTTAGTTATCAATTAGATTATCTATTTATTCGGTATCTGGTAGCATTTTGAAAACTTGTATGAATTCATTTTTTGGTTAGCTGATTCAACAAAGTTTCAGATTCTTTCCCTTCTAAAGTAACATTTTTCACCGTTCCCTTTTGTAGGTTCCTTTTCCCTTTTAATCAAGGTAATTGCTTTCATACTTTTTAGTTTATATTCCCATGCTTGTGACAGTAACGAACGATTTTTATATCTAAACTTTACTACCATATTTGACTATTCATTATTCAATTTCAATTTTACTTCTAGAATAATGTATATATAGTCTCAAGTAAGTGTTCTGCAAGACCATTAATATATAAATCAAGAGTTGCGGTGCCTATATATAGACAACACAATTTTCCCGCATTTTTTCCGCGGTGCCTATTATATACCGCACTCTTGAGGTTACTATAGTTACTTCAAATAGTTGAATTTTCTTTTTTTTTTCTTACAAGCTTTTCCATTTTTTTCTTTTTTTTTTCTTTTTTTCCATCAACGCCACAAGGAACTCATTTTTCTTTTCTTTTTTTTTTTTATTTTTTTCCTTGCAAGCTTTACCATATTTGTCTCTCTCTTAATTCCAGAATTTCCTCCTCCTAATTTCTTTTTCTTAATTCATTTCAATTTACTTCAATAGATATCCTCACTCAATTAGGTAATATAAAATCGCATACAAATCAATATTGATTATATTGCAATTAATCTATTTATCCGATTATCATTCCATACTCTTCCAAATCTATTCCAAAATTGAGATTTCTTTTCTTTATGAGTCTGAACTCTCAGTCGAGGAGAGATCGCTATAAATGGAGAGTGAATATATAAACAGGATCCCCATTAAAAGGGCCTCTATTTACACACATAATATTTACTCTCTCTTTCCATCTACTTCTCCTGTGAATAACGCAACTGCAATGGCTCCTATATCTATAATCAAATAGCTTACTCTAAAATGCGTCGATTGGCATATCATTGCAGCCAATATTGCAGCCACCAATAACCTACACAAATCTATTTTAACTCCATCTTAAATTGGTTTCATTGCTTGCAATGTTTACAACCCCCTACTATAGCTTTAATTTCATCAGGATGGATATTTCCTAAAATACAAGAATTGCTAAATGATCACACTGCCCATTCTTCTAGGTCAAGAGTTTTTTTTTTATATTTCAATTGTTTACTTATTGAAAGACTGATTGGAAATTTTGCTTATTAAATAGATACTCTCAATTGTCTCCAGTCGGACATCCATGAATCAATTTACGTTTCAACTTTTTTCACATGTGACAACACACTATGAAGCTACCCATTTGATGTAACATAAGTTTTCACATCATTTTAATCATTAATTAACTCCACGTTACATAATTAGATAACAAGACCTATACAAAATTTGAATTTAAAATCCATTTATAAACTAACCAATTGTTAAAAGGTTGCCCAATGGAGTTCAATGTGAATTTACTTGACAACGTGTTTTCCAAGTTGTAACTCTGTAGTCACAACTAACGTCTAATTGAAATTATGAATGTGAGATTTTTTAATAAGTTACCATATGGAATTATTGGATTAATGGATATAAACAATGAATATGGAAAAGGGCATGATTTTTTGACATTATATAATGTATTGTCTCTTTTTTTTTTATTTCATTCCTTATGAAATATAATATAAATACCAATTACCGTATGTTTTGTTTGTGCTAATCTTAGAAAGAATACTCTATTTTTTTTTTTATCATATTTGCACTTTCAGTGTAAAATAACATAATATACAAAACGTATTAAACTAATCAAAGAAAACTAATTATTAAACATGTAAAATTATACGACAATGATATTTATACTTCGTGGTGTTGATGCCAATACCAAATCAAAATTCATACCATATCTTTTATTTTTATATGATCTATTTATGTAAATATATCGGCGTATATCTTTAATTTGGTGAGTATATTATTATATCTTTAACTTAACTAATACATGTTAAGGTCATGTACGTTTGCCATTTTCTGTGACTCTAAACCGAGTCTTCGAGTTATAATTCAATATCTTCACTGCATTCAACCTTGATGAGTAATAAAACTAAAAAATCAAAGATATTTGCGTTTAATTTAATTTTAAAATATTTTCTAAAATTTTCTTATATATGCATTTCGTTTTGGGCATTCCTATCGATGATTAACATTATTACTTTTTTTGTTGATTAGTTATTATAAACGGCATAATCCTTACTATGTATTCTTTTATTTTTCTTTTAATTTTTCATCATAATTTGTAAGGTTGTTCAAGAATATCTTTACTTAAGCTGACATACTAATTTGATTTAAAATGTTTCTATCGTTCCACCAATTTCACTCGTGAGTTCATACTGTGGGTTGAATCCTGTTTTTAATGTATAACGCTCACTAAATTAAAGTTATTCATCATCATGACTCACTGTTATAGCATTATTATTCATCACTAATATTCATCATAATGAAAATGTCTCAGACAGTGAGTATCACGAATTTAAAGTCTTATTTATCCTAATTTTATAAATCAATTTCTTATGACCAATCTATATCTGATTCCTCATGTGAAGACGTCGAGTGTCAGGAATTTGACTAAATAGGTGTTACTTAATAATATGTATTCAATATTAGAAAAATATCTATCACTAATATTATGTATTATATATTATTAATTTACAAGCCAAGATCGTCTAAATATCTTGATATGTGATAAAAGTGGAGAAGCTAGCAATTCTACCGTTAATGTTATTTACAAAGAAGTATGCAATAATCTTTGATGGGTATGCTTCTTCTCCAGGTATTAGTTTACAAATAATTTATCGTATACTACATTTAATTTGAATATTGTTCATTTATTGCTTTTAAGATTTGTTACAGTCAATAACATTCAACCCAACTATTCAAATTAATAACAGTAAAAAATAGTTATCAATTTGATTTGTTAATATTCAAATTAATAGTTATCGTTTTTAGTTATCAATTTGTTAATCGAATATTGTTAATAATAATGATGAATAACTATTACTTCCTATTACTATTCAACTTCCTATTAGTTATTTTCTCATAATCTCATTAATTAATAACTATTCTGTGTATGTTTTCAAAAAAAAAAAAAAAAAAACATAACTCAGAATAGTGATGTTGATGGTGATGTTGTGGTTTTTTTTTTTTTTTAGTTAGCTTCTTTGAGCAGCCTACTTACAGTGTTATTTGTCAATTGTTTTAAAAAACTTCATTCATTATCAGTATTATTATTCATTCATTGTTGCGAGTTTAATTTAATTCACTTTGCTTTGCATTTTGTATTTTGATGTTGTATATGTATGTTTGCATGTGTGCTTTGTTTTGATTTTAGTTTTAACATTCGAGTTATTTTAATGTCGACAACTTTATTCTCTACTTATTACCATATCCCAAGTCTGGACTTTTTTTTAATTGCGATATATACAAATATATTTTTGTCTATAAAATGTAATTTATATTTTACATAATCTTTGCTTTCTTATTTATAAGTCTTTGCAAACAATATTGTGTCTGACCCATTAACATATTAATTTCAATACCTTAAATGTATGTGAAAAGCATTTTGATATATAAAATTCCCCTTGTTATTTTTGTACCATTTTAGCTACCCGTGCAACGCACAGGTATTAAACTAGTTTAATTAAAACTAATGAATGTTTTCAATTTTGGAGAAAAAATGTTCTACCTTTAATAGAATTCAATGTTGGTAAATACGGGAATATCCCTATGCATAATGAACGATTTCAATTTTACAGAAAAAAATGTACTACCTTTAATAGAATTCAATGTTGATAAATAGTATACGGGATTATGCATACGCATAAACGTCAACTTGAAAGCGAGGTAACTAAAGTCTAATTTAACAGTGTCAAAGCTTTACTATTTGAACTATATTGCACATGAGTGGTGAATATTTGTAATTCAAGTTTGTTATTCAATTATACTTAACAAAATAATTTTCTTTCTGTAGTCTATCTCTGAAACGAGGTAGTGTAGTGTTGTTGACCTATTTTTTGGTGATTGGTGTGAAAGAGTCTAGGTGACTAGGTGTCATTTCATTTGCTGTTTTTAAGGTTTTGAGTAGAACCATACTTATTTTTGTTAAAGAAAATTCCCTACTCTATCTGTAATTTCATATATTTTGAAATCCCTGGCAACATAATTATTATGAGAACGAGCAAAAGACATCTCTCACTCAATAGTGAATCTTTTAGCGGACCAATTTGATGTTCTCCAGCTTCTAAGTTCTCTCCCTTCACTCTACTGATTTCTACCTCCTCAATGCTCGATCTGTACATTGATTCCGACTTACATTTGTCCCATTCTTAGCACATCCACATGAGAAATATTGGAAAAAAATAGCAATCACAAGTCAATAGGCATACTTCGATATTTTCTAGCCAGGTGTGTAAATCCGAGCCCTATACCACAGTGTGCATTGTGTGTATGTGCCACATTATTAGACATAAGTATGAGAGAGAAACGTAGTGACTGAAGGGAGAATTAAATTAATCTAGAGGGTGTCAAGGACCCTTTCAAGAGTTAGGCATTGTGTTGGACAATGTCTAGCATTTAGTATGCCAGACGATCACTTTTTTTGCCATTTTCAAAATTTTTTTGTTGACATTATTGTAGAGTATCTCCAGTGCAACAATCTGCTCAGTACACTTCTGGCAAAAAAAAATTAACATCACAACAAAAAGCTTATCCACTGTAACTATTTCCATCATATATACTTATTGCATTATTTTTAGATAATTATAAAAAGAAAGAGACAGAAATGTATTGTTTTGGAAAGAGTGAATAAAATTAATGGTAGAAGGTTTCAAGGACAATGTCTACAGGCAACTTCTAGCATTTATTTTGCCACATATGCATTTTTTTGCCAATTGTCAAAAAACATTCTATTGACATTGTTGTATTGGAGATGCTCTTTAGAAAAGTTTGCAGTTAATGTCAAAATTTAGGGGCTCAATAGAATTTAAGCTAAGAATGAAGTCTGGTGGGTAATAGTTAAGGCATAATAGAGGTCATGCTTTGGATGAATTAAACTCAATTAATTAGTTCTCATGTTCTCTCGTGGGTAGTCTACCTTGATCAAGATTATGTCGGATTCCTTGTAAATATTTTTATAACTTAAATTCTAGCTGGTCCTTTTTTTTACCCACAAGGCTTTATACTCTCAGATAAGAAGATATAGACAAGATATTCAATTTCATTTTTCTGAATCCTATGTTATTTCTTTTTTTTTTTTTTTCCTCTCTCATTCCACTAGATTTCAGTTGGCTATATCCCTCCTCTAAATTAGTTTGTATTGTCCTAAACACACGCTCTTTTTGGCAAACTACAAACTGATGCCTGAAAGAGCTCGTAGCTGGTTTAAATGATGTTTATAGCATCATTCTTTCCTTGCAAAGTGAGCATCATCTGAGAACTTCTAATTATTTTGATATGCAGATTTTGAACTAATAATATCTATTTATTGGCACTCTCCGTTTTTAGGATTTCACATTTCTAATCTTCCATAGGGCCTGCTATTGTGTACTATTCTTTTCATCCTTAAGCAAAGTGAAGGATGTTTTCATATTCCTAGCAGTTCCTGCTATATATTGCCAAACAGATTAGAACAAGTATTATTTATGGCTGAGAATTGGGTTCGTAGATGGCATTGATGAGAGGGAAAAATTAGCAGATATACGTAGGTTCTGATAAGTATTGAGTAATATTTTTTTTAATTTCTTACTTACAAGCCGTTTCACATCAATACTATAGAGGTTCTTCTCGGTTCGTTGAGGATCTTCAAGTTCTAATGGCTCGCCAATTTCCTGTTGATACTCCGACACGTATGGTTTAGTATATTACTTATCGAAAGAACAATTGGATGCTTCAGCTAGAATGAAGCATGTACTGTGAAAAGAACTGTTATCAATATTATTTGGGAGATTATGTTAGAAAGCACCACATATTTTCACAAGAAAATGGACTGGTAGTTGATTGTTCTTTATATCCGTTGTCCTGTTGGAGGATATTTTCAACTCTTAACAGGCATAATCTTTATACTAAGGATATGTAAAATATTTTTTATGACTAAAAAACTAGACTGAGATGGACAAAACTATAATTTATGAATTAATTAATGATAGTGCTTGGTTTATTATTGTGCTTGGCCCATTAATGATGACGTTCTCCTAATTTCCCTTGCTATATCTTCATGCCTAAGTGGGAGTTAAATATGAATTAAACAACAATTCTTCACATTCTTGCTCATACCACTGTTAATGTGGTATGTGCACGGCCAAGTCTTTCTTTGAGGTTCATAATTAAAACGAAAATCAACCTATATACTGTTTTGGGAGATGTCATCAGTTTCAGTTGCGTTTACCAACTGGTTGGCGTTAGGAATTTGGTAATCATCTATTCAAACACCCATAATTTTATAGTACACAGCTATCATCTTCACGAATCGGAAGCGTTAAACCAAAAAGCCATTTAATAGCTGTTAGAGTGAAAATGGAGCTCCCAATCACAAAGCCTGACGATTGGCATCTTCATCTCCGTGATGGTGAACTACTTGAAGCAGTTGTCTCTCACAGGTTGGTATACTAGCTACTTGCCATATAATATTTGTTCTCTTTTTGTCAATATTTAATTTCTTTTCATTTTTGTTCATTGAGTTGAATCTATTTCTTTCTGAAAATTGTTATTCTTGAAGTTCAAATAACTTCGGAAGGGCCATAATCATGCCAAATCTGAAACCTCAGTCACCAAAACAGCTGAAGCTGTGGCATACCGGGAGTCTATTTTGAAAGTATTGCCAGAAAATAATAACTTCACTCCTCTGGTGACTCTTTATTTGACAGACACAACGAATAATGAGATCAAACTGGCAAGTAGGTCCAATACGTAAAGGTTTTGCTTATATACTTTTCAAACTGCATTGACATTCAAATGTACATTATTGAGATATATTTGTTGCTCAAAATAAGATGGGTTTTTTCACCTTACGGCATAGAAAACACAAGTTACTTGAAGTTGCTTTAAAACTCAGCTAAGTACGTATAGTTTATTTAATAATTTTTTATAAACATGTATCACATTTTTGAAAGTATAATAAAAAACTTTTCTTAACGTCCTTACCTTTTTAAGACTAATGTGCCCCCCCCCCTTCTCCCTCCTCTCCTGCATTTTTTCTCTCTCTTTTTAAAGGCTTAGCCAAACATGCTCATAGACATTTGTTATTGCTGACTTGTATGTGTCACGTTGGACTATGTCCTAATGTGATAATGTCTACAGTGATGAGAACATTGTTTACATTTGCATGATCTAGGGAAAACAAAAGTAATGCAATTTGCCCCAAATGCTTATATGCTTTGAAAGAATTTGGTTTCATGAACAATCGCAGGCCGAAAGAAGGAACTCCATGCGTAAGCATTCTCCGCAAGAAGGAATTTGATGTTTAAGCATGCTACTTGAAATTTTATTTACATATTTCTGTAATGAATGATGTATCATTTCCTAAAATTATTTTTCTGCAATAAAAAATAGGAAAATTGAAAAAAGTGCAAATGTGCGCTACATTGTTGCTTGTGTGCTTTCAGAAATGCCAACATGTCTTAGTGTCTATTCTTTCAAAGGCGGAAGTTGCATGATTAAAGTTTTGATGGGATAGCATTGCATTGATGAGTTCATGGATAACTTTCATTTCTTGGCTTTTGTGTCATACTAGCTTTATGCATATATCGTAGGAGAGACTGGGGTTGTGTTTGCTATGAAGTTGTATCCTGCTGGTGCTACCACAAATTCTCAACATGGTGTAACAAATCTATTTGGGAAGTGTTTACCTGTACTTGAAGAAATGGTTAAGCAAAACATGCTTTGCTTGTAAGTTTCCACTCTTTGTGGAACGGGGTGATTTTTTTTTTTTTTTTTGTCCAAATTACCTGCTCCTACTTTATTATCACGATTATTATATTCTCTCTGAAAACAGTTTTAATCTAGATATCTGGATGTGTCTATCTAGCAGGTTAAGTCTAGCTACAATGATATTAACCTAGAACTGTCTAGCGTCAAAAAGCAGTAAACTGACAGAAGACAAGATATGTTGACGTGGAAACCCCTCAGAGAAAAACCACGGGCACTCTTGCCACGAGAGAGAAAAACATCCACTAGCTCAAGAAGTTAGTACCCGGATTGATTACATCAATAAGCATAAGGAACAACAAAGAGTAAAATGCAAACTCCCTGTTTTGAATTTCTACGAAGCACTTCTCCTAGTGTATGGACGGTTGCTCTTGTGAGTGCACTATCATTTACTTGATTTCCTAAATCGTGTATCACCTGTCTTTCTCCCCCTCTCTTGAATCACTAATAGTTGGCACCTGCAACTCCTACAATTGTCTCCACAATTCTTGATCCTTCACAGCAGTGCATCATCTCTTCTTATAGGTCACAACCGGATAGACATCCAAGCTCTACTGCTTATCCTTGATTCGAGATAAACCTTTATCTCTTCTTCCATGATCTCAACACTTGATAAAAGATAATCATTTATTTCTTTTCTTAAGAGATAAACTTTATCTCTTAACATTTATTGTAAAAGTATTATTTAAGAAATGTCCCTGCTTTTAAACCAATAAAACACTGAACAAATAATTAATTTGTTAATCGCTAAACAATATTTGATGGTCACACAAAATTAGATTACATGCCAATAAAATATACCAACAGTCTCCCCCTTTGGCATTTTATAATTTTGTTCAAAACTAAAGACCATCAAACATAATCAACAACACCATCAAAAACCATCAAGCATTAATGTATGTAAACATCACAGCATTTGGACCATAAATACATAACCATCAAAATGTTCACAAAAATTTTTAATGTCAATGTTTGTTGATCTCCTCCTTTTTTAGCAAAAAGCGAAAAATGCCAAAGTTAGGCAGATTTCTTATCCTTGTCTAACTTCTTGACCTTCTTAGCATTTTTAGAAAGTACTCCTTCTGACAAACCAGATGGTGTTGGGCGCTTGGAAGTCGTGCCAGCTATGACCTAGTGCTGAGTGGTGTGCTTGGCTGGAGCTGGTAGAGTAGCAGCAGTAGCTATGGAAGTCCTAAACTGCTTATAGTAGCCCAACATAAAGTTTTTAAGATCATCATCCTTATAAAAGAATGTTTCCGATCTCAACAAAACAACTTTCATAAAGAAATCACAAAGAGGATTAAATATATCAATAAAGTGATCGTAAGCATAATGCTAGTTAAATCCTCCCTGATATGTGAGATGACAGGATGCATAGTCTCAAGGGTCTATTCAATTTGTTCCACAGATGTTTTACCCATTTCATGTCCTCCTGCTCTCGCTGAACCATTTCAGTTAGTTGAGAAATGGACTGTAACAACTGATCTAACTTTTTAAAATCCATCTCTGCATCCCCTTTTGAGGTAGGCACCTTCGCAGTGGGGTGGAAGATCCCTTTATAGTTCTCTCTGTTGATGATACTGAGTGATTCATGCCATTGGTCACCTGTGCGAGATTCTACACCCTGATCTTGCAGGAAGCTGTACAGCAGCCAAGGAAATGGTAGATGGTAGGTTGTAGAGAATCTTAGGCCTGCTATAGAACCGCTTGGGCAATCTCCAATACTATAGGTAATGACATCAAAGATGTGTTTAGCTCAGTCAAAAACCAGATCGTATAGCAACAAGGCATTATCTCTAGTGATGTTGCCTTTGTGTGTCAGAGGATCCAAGTTGGTATTCAGTATTTTCAACAAGACTCTGTACCTAACTGTAAGCGGAGATACTTTCAAGCTCTTTTCAGATCTTTCTGGCCAACCAGAACCAGTCAGTTTGACTACCAGAGTTTATTTGAGACAGCCATTTCTTCCTCATCCAGCTCCAGATCCATCCCCAGCCAAGACCTGATACTTGCAAGTAATCATTCTCTCCCTAACATAAGTTTTGGACACAAAGAGACTTGTATCTGGTCCCAAATCTTTTGGAACATCTGCATAAAACTCTCAGACAATTGTTTCATTAACTCTGCCTTCACGCCCAAAGAGCTTTTCTAGCTTGAAGTGTTTAACAAATGCAGAAAGTTCCACCATGGCGAAGTCAGAAATAATTACCTTTTCTTCATAAGAAAAAAGTTGAAGAAAAAGTTTGAAGAATAATATATTTGTGGAAAAGATCATATGCCTCGTCCTGAGAAAAAATAGTCCTTTGGTGTGAAAGCTCCCCTGCGCCCTTATATGACAGTGGGGATGAAGTCTGCTAGTGAAGTGTGGCTGGATTGATTTTTCTCATCATGGTGCTTGTCATGGACCTTTGTCTTCTTCTGCTTGGCTGGAGGTCTGGAATCACCAATCACTATACCTTTGGTCTGTCTGGTAGGAGGGATCCTGACGGGTCATTTTTTGACAACTGCTTCTAGCACCTTTTGTTTTCCTCTCGCTTGGAGATGGTTACTGCAGCATTGTTACCAGACTCGGATGACTCATTTTCAATATCTGCCTCTTCTTCCAGTTCATATTCAAATCTAGACTTGGGAGGAGTTGCTGCTCTATCTAGGCTAGATGTATCCTGTGACTCCTCAGAACTGCCAGCACTGTCCTGTCTGTCCTGATTATTGTCCGTCGTATCCTCCTTTCCCTGATGATCTGTTTTCTTTGTACTAGTTTGCTTTTGAGAACTAGCAGAGGAACCCGACCCTTTTGTTGAGGTGTCATAAGCTAGTTTAGTTTTTTGTTCACGTCTGGCCAGTGATTGATCTGAGCTTGTCTGCTTCCCTACTGGAGAGTTGTCAGGGGCTGAAATGCTTGGTCTACCTTGGTAGTTTGAGAGTCAGTTCTGGGTATGCTCAAGAGGACGTTGTCCTCAGACTCAGTGGACTTCTCATTGGCTGACGGAGGATGGGAACCTAATTCTACTTCTGGTGTAGGATCAAGTGTTCCTTGAGGTGCATCATCCTATTTGCTGAAGGAGGGTCAGCCACTGCCTCTAGAGGGGAAATTTCCTATTCCTGTTCAGGAAAAACCTCAGCTACGGGCTCCAGTCTGCTGGGTTGTGGAACAATAGGATCAAACACCTGTTCTGTGTGGGCAAACTTTTGAACCGCCTTATATGGGATAAATTTGAGTGTTGCTGCTGGAATTGCTCTCTGCGCTGGATGCAGACTGCCTGGGCTTGTTTTAGTCAGCATCTGGATTCGACTTTGTTTAGGAGTTGTGCAGCCTGCGGATTGACCGACGTGGGTTGTCCACTTCAGTTTCGACCGTAGAATCCTTCTTCCCTTTCCTTTTACTGCGTGAGTCATCAGAATAAGTTATTACTTTCTTGGGTGCCATGAAGATGAAACACATACGTAGGGTTTTCTGCAAGGAGGAAGATGCCATAGAGAGAATATATAATGTGAGAGTCCTAGAAGAGAGGAGACAGAAGTGGGAGTGGAGTCTTTTGTTTTTCGAATTTTGTCAAAAGATAGAATATCAAAGACTAGTTAGAGTTCCAACATGGCAAGTCTTGTTCATTTGGGCTTTGACCATACAACATGATATTTCAGCCCACACGGCCCACAAACAATAGACAGAAATAGCACATGCAGCGTGATGGATAAAAAAATATTTTAACTGGTAAGGATACTTCCTCATGTTTTCACATTGCCCATGTGCAAGCTGTATCCTGCCAAGCAGCCTCATCCAGTCAGTGCTAAGAACCTTTTTGCCTAGAACGGAGTAGGCCTCTATCATTACTTTCTGGGAATTTCTGTTTTCTTGAAGTGAGTCAGTCGTGCTCAGAGGACCAATCATCATCTGAGATGTTTCTCAATAAAAATGGATCTATGCCTTGCTGTGTCTGAATTTTACTATATAGAGACACTGTTTTCTAAGTTTGTTGGTGGCTTCGTATAGTCAATATCCAAAAAAAAAAAAAAAATCATTTTCCCTCTATATCATTTTTCAGTTGATAGAGGTAGTGGGGAAACAAATGACTAACAGCCTTTTCCTCTAAGGTCCCTACCCTAGGTATATCACCATATGTGCAGGAGAAACATAGATACTGATTATGGGTCAACACCACTGGACTCACCCTTAGGCAGCAGTTCCTTCCAATAATAATGAAGAGCCACTCACTTTTCAGTAATAATTGATCCAATGCAAGTGACCAGAAATAGCCTGCGAGGTAAGAATTCACCAGATATGACCTCTGTAATCCCTTCAGGAAGTGGCCTGGGCCAGAAGAAAAATAAACAATAAATGACAGCCAAAAAATAACTAAAACAAACACACAACTAAAAGCACACGATCTCTTCCTCCTTTTTTGTGTTTTTTTTAAATGAAAAAAAGTCCAGAACTACACCGATGGACCACTAATGCCAAAATGCTTTCAAGGTGATGAAACCTAGCAAAGTCAAGGGCCTTAGTGAACAACTCTGCCAATTGGAACTCTATTTAAATTTATTCTAGTGTGAGAGTTTCTTTTTCAACGAGTTCTCAAATGAAGTAGTGTTTAATGTCAATATGATTGGTCCTGGAGTGTTAGACCAGATTTTTCGAGATGTTGATAGCACTAGTGTTGTCACAATATAGGAGGATCTTATTTGGTAGAACTTGGTAATCTTCTAGTGTTTCATCCACAGAAGTTGAGTGCAACAACTTTCTGCTGCGACGTACTCAGCCTCCGCAGTAGATAAGGATATGTAGTTATACTTCTTACTCATCCGTACTACTAGATTATTACCGATGTAGAAGCATCCTCCAAATTTGCTCTTTCTATCATCCATGTTGCCAGCACAATCTCCATCACAGTATCCTGGTAGGTAGACATTGGTATCTTTTGTATACCAAACCCCATATTCAGCTGTTCCTTTCACATATTTCAGGATTCTCTTGACGGCTTCCAGATGTGACTCCTTTGGCTATGTTTGATACCGTGCACAGAATCCCACACTGAATGAGATATCTGACCTGCTTGTTGTGAGATACAGCAAACTCCCAATCATGATCCTATATAGTATTGGATCAACCATTTTTCCCAACTCATCTTTTGAGATTTTTGTAGCTGTTGCCATAGGAGTTTTTGCTGGTTTGGCTTCAGTTAATCCAAATTTCTTTACCAGATTCTTTGCATACTTGGCTTGAGATACAAAGATACATATTTCTGCTTGTGTCACCAGCAAACCAAGAAAATATGTAAGTTTCCCAACAAGACTCATTTCAAATTCAGTTTGCATGAGATGTATGAACTATCTAGTTTTTAGATCAGATGTTGATCCAAACACTATATCATCAACATAGATTTGAGCTACAAGTATTTCATCCTTAAGCTATTGTACAAACAAGGTCCTGTCTGTTCTACCTCTGGAGGATCCCTTTTGGAGCATATATGA
>CAVNYN010262175.1:0-10577 GCA_963692815.1 Nyctanthes arbor-tristis
CTTATCTTTATATTTTTAAATATTCCTTTCATTTCAATGTGAAAACAACAATCAAGAGCAGATTTATTCAAAGGTTTGATAATTGACTATGATATCATCATATCACATGGGTCTTGACGCACACAAATAAAGTTAATATAATTGATATTTTTTATGAATTGAATACTTATATCATACAACAAAAATTAAAATAAAATATAACTATTCTTGAAAAAAATAACTATTAGTAATTAAGAATTTAAAAAAATAAAATTAAAAAGAAAATAACTACCCTTCTATGTAGTCTTCTCCTTATATGATATCAAGTTTTTATTTTTTTAGCACATGTGAGAATCTAATTTCTAAAATTTTTATAATAATATTATTTTAAATTATTCTTCCCGTGCATCACACATATGAAAAACTAGATTAGGTTAATTGCTTTCAATTTACTGTACATTATATTTATTGTAAGATGATGCCAATAGAAACGAAAATTTATTTTTACTTATTATTTATCATAATTTATTAAAACTAAATATTGATATTTACGTAGATACTTTGATAAGATGTCTAACCGTGCAACGCACGGGTGAAAATCTAGTATATATTAATATGAGAATGTGTGTACAATTGAAAGTATATAAAATAAAAGTATATATAAGCGAGAGAGTAGATATATGTTTATTATTTTATTTATTTTTTTAAAAAATATCTCGGCTCGGAAAGCCAAAATGATATATAACTTTTATTATATATACATATATTATATATATTTGTATAAAATAAAAACATACATATAAGATATTAGAGATTTAATTTGAAACTTAATTAGTTAGAAATATGTATATATATTATTAAAATAAAATAAGTAAAAAGAGGCATATATAAGTATGATAATGATTTTGACGAGAAAATTTACATATGACTACTATCATACTTGAATATATACAAGATTTGTATAAAATAAAAACATATATAAGATATTAGAGATTTAGTTTGAAACTTAATTAGTCGAAAATGTGTATATATATATTAATTATTAAAATAAAATAAATAAAAAGAAGCATATATAAATAGAGTAGTAGTTTTGGCGGAAAAATTTGCATATGACCATTATCCTATTTGAATATATATAAGATTTTTTTATATACAATTGGGAGAATTTCCCGGGAGAGGCGATACTCGAATCCAAAATCCGATTCTAGTAAGATGATCTATTTACCACATCAACTATCACCATTGATCTTCTCTTTTTAGTTTTTATATAATTATTAAATATTAAAATATGTACCTATGAGTAATTTTTTTAAAAAAAATTATAGTTTTTTCAAAAAAAAAAAAAAGTATAGTATTTTCATAGTTGCGTGTCTGACCCCACCTTCAAAAATCCAATGCAAGGCAGAATAATTTTCTTTTATTTCATTTTTCCTAACTCTAATTTAAGATTACATATATATATATATGTATGTATATATTGTTTTCCCACTGACTGAATGAATGAATAATGGTGAAGAATTTGAGCTCTAATTAATTGACCATATGGCAAAAGTAGAGCCAATTACATCGGGCCTCATTCATTATACATTATTTTGGCGTAAATATGGTTTTTTTAATTATTTTGATTTGATTTGATGGCATAATATCTAGATGAGGTGAGAGGAAGTTTCGCAATATCAAATATTAATTTTTCTATCATAGAAATTCTATGGCACTTTGATTTTTGATTCAAAAGATAATGGGCAAGCATTTTTGTCTAATAAAGTACATCCACGAATTATGAATTCCTCTTTAGGCAAATTCGATTTGATTGTAGGAGCATTATATATGTGTCATTGAGAGTATCACTAATATATACAATATAACATCACATATTAATAATGTTTTGCATAGTCGCAAAGAATTCGCCCGATTAATGTAATTGGGTGTTTTTTTACTATAAAATATGAGCATTTGAGTCCTCAACATTTTGTTTTCATTAGCTTTTAGTCCCTAGCCAACATTTTCTATCCAAAGTCCTTAACAGTGTCACGGGAATTAGTTTGTAGCCATTGTTGTGGGCTGTGAACCAACAGCCATAACTAATGGACTAGTACCTTACACACAAACTCAACAGTCCTTCTATTGGAGAAATTAGGTAGGACGGTTCCACCATCTATATGGTGTAAGCGTCTAATGTAAGTATTTTTATTCTTTTTACGGTATTACATACTAAACTACTGATAATAATAATGAAATAAAAATAAGAGTAATTTAAATACACACCCTTTATGAAAGTCGAAAACAAAAAATACAACATGGGCAATCAATTGCAAACCTCAACTGCTATTTTTATCTTATTCTAAGTGGCCAGCTTGTGGAGTGAAAATTGCAAGCTTACCTACATTAATTAGATTGCTCGAATTGGATTTAAACCAATTGAAAGCTTTGCCCTTCCGTCCCTATGAGATGGAGAAAGGAAAATGATAATGGCTTTACTTGACTAATGGACTTGGAATAATCCAAAGTGCAACTTATAATTACAAAGAGGAAAGCATTTTTTTTATTGTGGAAAGAATTTTACCAAACTCAAAAAGCAATCATTCTTTTTCGCCAAACCTTTAAGACTCGACGCCCTCTACCAACGCAAGGCGCACAAGAGAGAATGAGTTGATCTTTTTCTGTGCCCTTCTAGAAATCGTAGTTTTATTGCTCCTCTTGTATAAAAGTAGAACTATTTTTCTGACTGTAAACCGCCAAACTACGAAACCAAATCAAAACTGTAATCTCAAAACCATTGGTTTGGATATATGTGGACAGTGGCTAAGTCAGAAGCAAAACTTAGTGGGGGGGGGCCAGTAGCAAATCTTTAACTAGTAGAGGTACGACTTATTTTATTTCGTTTATTTTATTTTTCCTTCATAAAACAAAATATTATAAAAGAAAAAAAACTAATACTACTTTCTTACATGTAATGTACCATTATTAATTTCGCTAGATATATTTATATTTATGTATGTATATATAACCTCATACAATAACCTTAAATAATAAATTTTAATAATAACATTGATAACTTTATAATGTTGTTATGATTTGCATTTGAACACAAAACTTTATCTATTTAAATACTTAAATCCATATTTTGTTTTAAATTATCATTATAAAACTAATTACAGAAAAAAAGTATTAAAAATAACTGAAATTAAAAAAAAGGGTAAACTTCAAGGGGCCAGTGCCCCCCGGGACCCAAAGTGGCTCCACCACTGCACATGGACATGTTAACAATTTGATTTTGACTTAAATCGAACCGCTTTGAAATGTTTGATTTAAGTTTTAATTTTATCAAACTGTTTCAAACCGCTAACCTATTGAACTTTAAAACAAAAAATTGTGACATAACTTATCTTTAGTCTATGATCACCCACTCAATTTCTAATAAACCTAGTTAAATATATACACATTTCATTTTCTCATTAAACCAACCAATCATGACTCCTCTATGCAAATTTTTTAAAGAACCAACCATTGGTTTTGTAGATGGACTCATTGGTTACAAGCCCACAAAGTCCCAACTTTACTTCTTCTCACCTTCATATTACAGCTTAACAATGTAATTTTCCGTCAATATGTATGCAACAAGTTCAACTACAATGTTCATTAGAGGTATTAAGAAATAATGATTTAATTGGTTTTTTCAACTTTTGATTTTTGAATTACTATCCTATTTTATTGTAATAGTATATCTTTTCCTTCTTTTTTATTGCAAATCTATCTATATACGTCACTTTTACCAAGTACTTATCATCTTTACTTTTGTACTTACAATTAAAAGTGAAATAATATAAGGCATAACTTTTGGCAATTTATAGTTTGTTTATAGTACAATGCCACAACACATAATAGCAGTTAATCTTATAGTCTAATTAAAAAATCTTAGACGAATAGTTATTTCTACATATTAATTTCTTCCGTTGGCAAATTGCAATTTAAAATCGTACCAAACAGTAAAAATATGGTTTGATTTAAGAAATAAAATGGTTTAGTTTGGCTTGAGAAAATTCCAAACCGCTTTTACACTATATTTAATTACACGCATTTTTTGGAAGTTGAAAACTGAAAATATAACACGGGAAATCAATCGTGAACCTTAACTGCTAGTTTTATTCTAATCTAAGTGGCCAACTTGTGGAGTGCAAATTGCAATCTTGGCCTACATTCGATTGTTCTTTGTGATGGAGAAATGGAAAACAAAAGATGATGGCTTGACTAATAATGGACTTGGAATAATCCAAAAGTACAACTTTTAGTTTGTTTGGCTGTCAAAAAAAAACTTAATAGTTTGTTTGACTAACAATGTGATCCACACTTATGGTCCTTGAAAAATAGGATTTTTAATAACCTTTAAATAAATACAAATATACACCTTCCTTCGCTGTCACCATTACAGTCTACCGGGTAGTCAAGTGGGAATACTTTTCTAGTTTTCTTTACTCAACGGCTAAGTACTCTGACCACAAATAATTTATATCTATTTTGTGAGCATAAATTAAACCATCAGATAATATATTAACGATGTGAACAATGATTTCAATCTAACTTGGATACTAATGTTATTTTCTTATTGAAATGGGAGAGGTAAGTATTTCCATATAATTTTTTTATACTCTTAACAATATTTTGATGTTACAATAGGAATTAGAAGTGGAGTAAATTTGAATTTTTAGCCTTAGTACGATTAACCCTCGTTAGCAAAATAAAATTAGATGTTGTAGGGGCAAGTTGTGATTGATCTGATTATATTAAAAATTTAATACAAGTTTCATAAAACACATGAATGTGATTGATATATTTTACAAAATTATTACATGGTAAAATAGAAAATTTGCTAACAAGTACCTAATTTATTGTGATTTCAACAAGTATTACAGTGCTTAGGTATTTACATTCTGGGCGGGAGGTCCCGAGTTCAAATCACATCTATCTCTCCTCTATTATCCCTCCCTTCCATTATCTCTCCTTGTATTATAAATTAAAAAAAAAAGAAAAGAAAAAAGAAGAAACCTTATTTATTTTCTAATAACATTTAATATTTTTGATCAAAATTTTGGACATATTTAAACATTTCCTATGCAAGTATTGATTCCATGTGATTGTGAATGGTTTAAATATGTGTATATATATATATATACTGCAAAAACTTAGCTGTCGTTTTTTTTAATGGAACTTAATTGTAAGTTGTAACATATTTTATGCTCAAAAAAAGAAAAAATTAATAAAATAGCAGCCCGAGTCTAAATGAATCAACTTTACTAGATCTTCATCAAAAAGTAAAAAAGAAAAAGAAATTAAGAAAATAAGGGAAAGGAGGAGAAATTCATGAATATAAAATTGGCACTGCTAGGAATAAATAAAAGTCCAGTAAACATCAACAAAAAGGTACCAATCAGCACGAGATTAATTATGCAATTATCTTCTAGAAAAGTTGGCTCTATTGTTTACTTAACCAACAAAATTCCAAAGTTCGTTAAACCAAACGTAAGAAAATAAGTACCGCTTATTAAATATAGCTAAAAATAATTACAAGTCTAAAACCATGTTCTTAAACTGTGGTCTTTTATTGTTCGGTCCCAAAACATAATGTTCATTGTGAACCTTAGCTTTGCAACTTTGTCCAACAAAAAGAACTAACTATACTACCTTCATATATTGTCAAAGTACACCAGTTGGTTTATTAATAGTTTGTATTATATATTTGATAAATCAAACTACACAGAATAGACACATTAACACAGACTAACTTTTATGTCGTACCCAAATCTAATTGTTTAAACTGCTCACAAGTTAGGATTTTTATTTTCCCTTACATATCCATTCTGATAATAAACTTGAAATATGAATCAAAAGACTTGCCATTTGGCGTCAACGAGTCAAAAAATGTAAAGCAGAAAGAAGAAAATTTGCAAATTTTTCTGCTTTATTTTTGTTGACTAGTCAAATTACTTCTAGAACAAAAATGTGTATTGTGCATTACTCTTCACTCCACATTCCACTCACTTTTACGAGAACGACCCAAGAAGCAACAATGGGACCCATGTGAAGTCATTAAACTTTTGTTGAATGATCTCAACCCGTGTTAAACTACAACTCTCTGTTGACTTTCCTTCCCCTCTCTGTTATTTTTTCTTGAGATCCTCTGGCTTTCAGCATGTTTCATTTTAGTCACCTAATTGTGTTATTTTTCATAACTCATAACTAAGTTTCAACTCGCTCTTAATTTGAAAACAAGTCTTTAAATTTTGAAACAGATAAAAAAATAGGAGTAATGCTATTTAGCACCACTGGTACTTGACACCATATCAAGATGACATTAAATGATAAGTTAGATTAAGTGGATCATTTATTTATTCATTTAATTACACTTATCATTTAATGTCACATTAGATGCAGACCTAGACTGGTGTCAAGCACCACTGGTGTTACACAATATTATTCTTTTATAAACTACCTCCAATTTTTTAGACACTTGATAAAATTTGATCTTATTTTTAAATATTTTAGTAGAAAATGTTATCTTTATCTATCCTTTTCCTTTCTTAATTTAAACTTTTACCCTTTTGACCTTTTATCATGCCCACCCAAATTGAAATTTCGTTGGGCACTGATTGGCTCTGTTGTGCGCCTTCCCGTGGACATATATGTATGCAAATTTAGATATTGTGATGCAACCTCTAACAAAGATTACATTGCTTCAAACTTTTAACTCTATGCTAAACTTAAAAAACATAAATTGACTTCACACACACACATATAAAAGGAATTAAGTATGCGGTAATTTTTACCGCATTTTTTTCAAATTGTCTTAAGTGAGGTTATTTTAGATTTTTTCTGACATATTAGGTAAATTATGTGATAAATTATATATTAATATTTCCTTTTTTTTAATTAATTAGGGATTATGATCATTATCTATTCTTATCTTCAGTAATCTTTTTTACAAGTTTTGTAAATCCTTTTTGATTTATTATATTCATTAATCTACAGTTAGAATCTCAAATTTGAGATTCTTATACTAGATGTACCTTATTTTCTTAAATATTTTGCTAGATTAATCTATATTGAAAGTGTTTTGATTTTTTAAAATTTTTTTAATATATATCTTATTTAAGAAGTATATTTCATCCTTAAAAAAAAAAAAAAAGAAAGAAGAAGTATATTTCGTAATTTGTATTAGTCTATTTCCTTTTTAGTGGATGCATTAATTTTTAATTGTTTTTTATATACTTTTAAATTGAGTCGTTACTACGTTGATTCTTTTGTATGTAATAACTATAGTTTAATTAATGTTTCTTAGTTTAAAAAATTCCCGTTATAGTATAGTTACTGAAAAAAATAAAATATTTAATTTTATGATGTATAAGAATGACAATGTGTGGGTTGGGATTGAATATGCTTCACCCGTTACCCTACCCCTAAAATTTTTCCCAATCCCCACTTAAATCGGAGACGGGTCAGGGATAGACTAGTACAGTTAATTCATGTTACCCATTTATTGCCAATTTAAATATATTTATATATTTTTATTTTCATTTTTTGTTTAATAAATAGTATTATAACCACTAAAATTGCAATTGAAATTACTAAACTTTCTCGATAAGTTTAGTCATTTTTTTACTTTTCGAACTATTAGATTTTTTAGTACATATTTTTATTTTTATCAAAAAACAGTTAAACGGGCCAGGTACGAGTAAAAATTATCGTAAACTTCCCCGGCTCATTGTTAAGTCGGGTCAATTTTCTTTTTATCTCATCATGACCTAATTACCCATTTAATTTAGTATTTCCCCGTCTTTATAGGATTGGGTAACTATAGGGTATCGAGTTTGGTGGGTTTTTTTGCAATCCCTATTAAGGTCACTTAATAACATTCTATATCGAGTAAGCACATAATAACTATTATCTAATAACAAGATAATCAAAACAGTGTACTTCAATGTGGCTAATTATGCATTATTTAACATTTCATTCTAATATTAGATATAATGTGATTTGCTATCTTTCCGGGCAACGCACGAGTGAGAATTTAATTTTTCATAGAAATAGACATAATTATAAAACTATGCCTAAGAAGTAAGAATCACATATCATTTTTATTTGATATAGAATTCTACAAATATAACATTACTACTGGAGAAGATAATTTGAAGACAAATGCTGCAAATTTCCCCTTAGAAATGTATTTAGTTGAGATGTAACTTCCCAGTAAATATTTTTAGAAAAGAAATATATTAAAAAATTGATACACAAGAATCGACAAGAATGTTAAAAAGACTGTAGAGAGAATTAAAAAAAATGTCAGTTTTAATGATCGGTGTTAGTTCTTTTCTTTATTAAAAAATTTGCTAGTTTTCATCTGCCACCTTCCCAGACCACCAGTGCCACACCTCAAAACCCTAATTTTAGCTCCCATTAGTTGTTGACTTATTGTTGAATATAGTCAAGACAGTATTGTTGCAGTTCTTTCATTATTTCATAGCCTCTATCAAAAGGAATTTAGTTCATCTATAGGTGGCGTTGCATTTCATTTTCAAATGGTGGATAATGGTAAATATGATACTTTTATGACTGAAATTGGCCATTTTTGTCATGAGTTTCAACTCTGGCCATTTTTGTAGATCACTAAACAAAATGGGATCTTAAATGTAATTCCCTCTAAAATATTTGCGTACCCCCTCTCCTCCGCCATCCCCTTTCTTTGCCTTTTTTGGCAATATTATGAGGTTGTTTGATTATTGTTACTGTACAAATTATAGGAAAATTATATACAAGTAGAATGTGTATTAAAAATATAAATTAAAATATATCATTATAATTAAATAATTATCAAATTAAATAACTAATTACTAATAAGTAAAATTATAATTTGAAAGGTAATAGGAATCAATCCTGCTCTATATCAACACAAGATGACTTACAATAAGCTCAGGTTTATCCCCAACCCGTTCACACTTCTCTGTTTCTAGACTTCTGGTCATCATCTGCCCATCCCTCAAGATCGGACTCACCGGAAAACGTTTCAAATGACAGCGCTGCCCTTATTCCGAATGCACTTTCTTATTTCCTTGGGCTTCTTCATGCTCTTTTTGGTAAATTCACAATTCTCGCCTGCTGAAAGAACCACTCTACTCAACCTGAAACGAGAATGGGGCAATCCACCACGGCTTGATTCCTGGAACGCCACATCCTCGCCTTGCGACTGGCCGGAGATTATTTGCTCCGCCGACGGCTCCGTTACCGGAATTACAGCCAAGGATTATAACATCACCCAAAAGATTCCAGATTTCATTTGTGACCTCAAGAATCTTACTGTCCTTGAACTTGGCTATAATTATATTCCTGGAAACTTTCCTACTGCATTATACAACTGCTCGGAGCTCCAATTTCTGGACCTTGCTCAAAATAGCCTTGTGGGCACCCTCCCCGAGGATATAGACCGGCTCCGGTCACTCCATTACCTTGATATCAGCGCCAACAACTTCACCGGCGACATCCCTCCCGCTATTGGAAATTTGACGGAGATGAGAAGTTTGCACTTGTACATGAACTTTTTCAACGGTACATTTCCGGCTGAAATTTCCAACTTGGTGAATCTTGAGAATCTGGAAATGGCTTTAAACGACTTCTTGCCGGCGGCAATACCGCCGGAGTTCGGGAAGTTGACAAATGTCAAGTATATTTGGTTCGCAGGGATGAATTTGATTGGCGAAATTCCTAGTAGTTTTGCTAATTTTTCCAGCCTGGAGCATTTAGATTTATCATCAAATGATATCCGTGGGGAAATTCCTAGTGAAATTTTCTCGTTGAAGAATTTGAGTCAGGTTTACTTGTATAAAAACTCGTTATCCGGCCGAATTCCATTGCGGGTTGCATCATTTAACTTGCTTGAGATTGATCTGGCCATGAACAACTTGAATGGAACAATACCAGAAGATCTTGGGAAGTTGCAAAAACTTGAAGTCTTGAATCTGTATTCAAATCAGTTGTCTGGAGAAATCCCAAAAAGTATAGGCCTAATCCCAAGCCTGAAGATTTTCCGAGTTTTCAGGAATAAACTGAATGGAAATTTGCCACCTGAAATGGGCCTTCATTCCAAGCTTGAAGCATATGAAGTTTCTGATAATCATTTCACCGGAAACTTGCCGGAGAATCTTTGTGCCGGGGGAACTTTATTGGGCGTAGTTGCTTTCAACAACAATTTAACAGGGCAGATTCCAAAGTCACTTGGAAATTGCCAGACTTTACGCACTCTGCAACTTTATGGAAATAACTTTTCTGGTGAGGTTCCTTTAGGCCTTTGGACTGTGATAAACATGACTAGTATAATGCTTAGTGATAATTCTTTCTCCGGCACCCTCCCCGCTCGGGTATCATGGAATTTTACCCGGTTGGAGATTGATGACAACAAATTTTCCGGTCGAATTCCCCCAGGAATATCATCGTGGTCGAGTTTGTTAGTGTTTGAGGCTAGTAATAACTTGTTTTCGGGGCCACTGCCGGTTGAGTTTACTAGCCTTCATCAGCTTAACACTCTGAAACTTGATGGAAATTCACTTTCTGGT
>CAVNYN010262188.1:0-15023 GCA_963692815.1 Nyctanthes arbor-tristis
GAAGTTCCCAGGGAATTCATTAGAGGAATGTTTCCAATAAAAATGGTTTGTTCTTGAATATCCCTACTGTTTTTCCAAATTAATCCCGCAGATACATATAATTCAGAAGAATATGTGAGTGATTCATACACAGCATCTCTTTCTTTTATCAACGGTTCTACCAATTGATATCTTTCCACAAATAATTGAAATTCAATTTCTTGATCTGTATCTTCTATTTTTGGAAACTTAGAAAGTTCTTCTGTCAAACCCTGATCAAGAAACCTACAAAATCCTTCAAATTGTATCTGATTAAATCCAGGTATACAAAATGCAAAATAAATAAATAAATAAATAAATAAAATAAAAAGAGAGAGGAAAAAGGTTAAATGTTCCAGTTGCCACCCCAAATAAATGGATATTGTATCCACCCTCCCAAAAAAGGGATATTAGTTACAACAATATACAAATTGAATCAAGACTATTAACAAAGATTCAACACCACCCGTGAAAATATTCTCACATAGATAACCAATATGGAGTTTAGAAAGAATGTTGTTGATGACCTATATTAGACAAGGAAAAGAATAAGCCAATATTGCCAAAGTAAAATAATTAGAGATACCTACAATGAGGACAAATGTACAAAATACACCAAATTTGGTAACTTCAGTTTTATCTATTTTTATTTATTTATTTATTTATTTGTTTATTTATTTATTTTTGGCTAAATAACAATAAGATAAAGTACCTCCTCTTAGAATCATTGAACCATCAGATCAAATAATGGCCTTGACCCACAATAGGAGAAGACCACATCTGACCTTTGTCCCTTTCATCACATCGTCCTCTATAATAGCATGTCTCTACAATAGCATATATTTGAAGTGAGCACCAGAAAGGAGGAAAAAGGAATATGAAAAATCATCAAGGAGAGCTGACTGTAGAGATCTAAGAGAATAATAAACTTATAGATCCTTCAGGGACAAGATTCAATCCCTGTCTTTTAGGATGAAGAACTCAAAAGAATGGCGGCAGCATCGGTGCTGGCTAGGCCTTTCATTGCAATCGAATTGCACAAGGATGCTTAAGATACAAGATGAAGATTTGGGAGTAGACGTATGAGAAGAATGAAGTAATGTAGAAAGAAGAATTCTTATCACCATGATCTTAGGGTAGTCAGCAAGGAAGTCGGGACTTCTGGTGGTATACGAGCCCCTTCTCATTTGTGAGAAAATATCTTTAGAAAAGTGTCTACCTCAATTTTCACCGAGTCGCGCTAATGGGCAAGACCCACTCACTTTGTTCTTCACTCATCACCTATAAAAGAATATAAAACTCAAATTAGGATTTTTTTTGGAGAAATGAACTATTTAAAAAGAAATATTTTTAAAACTAAGTTATAATAAAATGACTATATATGAAATGCTTAAGAGTGTAGTGCCTAATGTGATTAACACCCAAAACTTAAGGAAAACTATGAAATCAAGGATTAACCAAAATTTAGGTATAAAAAGAAATGAATTTATTTAAACTAATTTAGAAATCCGAAAAAAAATTCAATAATCCAAAAATTAGAATTTAACTAGCTAAAGTCGTTAAATTTCATATTTAATGAAAAATAAGGCTTCAATAAAAAATAAGTAAAAACTAGTTTATGCGTTTAAATAAATAAAGTCTAAATATAGACTAAAATTAAGATCGTTTAAACTTTCAAACTATCTTGGAAGAATCCTAAAATAAAAGACTAAATTTTAAATAAAAGTTTATAGGCTAAAGTAAATAAAATACATGTTTCTGGGCCCATCTGGAAGGCATCAAATTTCAGGGCCAAAGATAACCCAAACCGAAACTTATATACCTAAAAGAAAACAGAAAACTTTGGGCTCAAATACATCAGCTTAAAACGTTAGGGGGTGAAATTAAATATCCCCAAAGTCTTTTATTCACCCCCTCAACCCCCCATTTCATTCAAAACCAGAGAAGCAACAGGGCATGGGAGGAGCTGCTGGATTCTTCACCCAAGCCGACGAAGCCCGTACCGGACATAGTGATCGGTCCTCGAAGCAACGAAAAGGCCGCGAGGGACAATTTTGGGCGCAAGCACGGCAGAGAGAGATAAACCGAGATGCACTCGGCCAAGAATTTACTCCAAAATCTGAAAATTTTCTGAAATAAATTTCATAAAAATGAAGGTAGTGGCTTGGGCTTGGTTTACGGTTGTGAAGTGGATGGAAACAGGGAGTTTTTGGTGGTGAAAATGGTGGTGGCATTCGTGGCAGTGTCGGTCACCGTCGGTGGTGGTGGTGGTGCATAGTGGTGGCAGTGCATGGTGGTGGGTGTTTTTTCTTCCGTTTCTCTTCTAGCTCACTGCTTTACAAATGAAATGCATCAAATGTTGAAAATTGAGGAAACTGCTTGTTTTGGGCAAAAGGCAGTGTGTGTGTGTGTGTACATTAGTATATATGTATGTATCAAGTTTTTTTTTTTCCGTGAATCTGTTGAATGTTTGAAATGGATTTGCCAGGGATGAAATATGTGTGTATGTATGCATCCAATATGAAAATGTAGGAAAATTTTGCTTGTTTGAAATAGGCAATGTGTATGTAGATGTAACTGTTGAATAGATGAAAGGTATTTGCGGACAAATTTTGGGCTTAATGAAATTGTATACGTATGAATTTGATTAAGGTTTCACCAGCCTTGTTATGTAAATGATGCTTGGAAATTGAAGTTCAAACATGAATATTTACTTTGCATTGGATGAAGATGATGGTGAATGCTTGTAGAAATTTCCCAATGACAAGGAGGAAGAGGGATGAATGTTTGAAGATGAGAGGGTGGCTTGCACTTGGCTGCTGGATCAGATTTTGGGCTGGGGAAAATGGCTAGCAAGTTTCTTATATTCTTTATTTTGGGCATAGGGTTCACGGGAATGGAGGTGTTGAATGAAGACCACCATTTGTGGGAAAGTTTTTAATTTCTTGGATTTAATTGTAATAAATTTAAATAAGTAATTAAGTAATTAAATTTTTAGCAGAAGTTGGCTAATAACTAAAAGAAAATTTGTAAGGTTTTAATTATGCTAACTTATTTAAATGGCTAATTAATGGTAAATAAATAAATTATGTATAATTAAATTAGGTTAAAGAATTAAATTCGAAGAAATTAGAAGCGACGTGACTTAAGAATTTGAAATTGTAAAATTTATAGTTTTAAAGTTTTCGGTCACTACAAAGTTCAAAATTCAAAATTTGAAAATTTGACTTCGATTGGGACAGGCATCACTTTCTTGAGGAACCGGCGCCTATTGTTTAGCGAGTGTATGTACAGGTTGGGTTCTACTAGAAACCGGCGTGTATTAGTTTGTCAAAATTTTCAAAAATGCCACCGTCTTTTCTTTTCGCGTCGCTTTTTGATCAAACTGACGTGTATTCCATTTTTTTTTTTGTCCATTCTGTTGCAGTGTAAGGTAAGATTACCAGCAAATTGGGTCACGGCTCAACCATGGCCATGACTATGTAGCGATCGAAATTTTCATACTTTGAAATTATTATTTTAGAAGAATTTAGCGTGTCGCTACCACCCTAATCCATAATTTTTAATGTCGGTCGCGATGAAGTTTTAAAGAATTCACGTCGCTCGTCAAACTTCGTTTTAAAAAACAGTGTATGCTTATAATTAATTGAATTTTATTTTCAAATAGTAAATTCGAGTTCAATTAATTATTATTTCTGTCATCTAAGAAATTTTCCTAGTCCGGTCCAAAATTCTTAAGTCCAAGACTTACTGTTTTCGAAGCCTAAATTCTTGTTTGCTTTAATTCATGCCGAGTTTTAAGTAATTAAAGCCATTTTGTTTATAAATGTGAATGTAGGCCCAAGTTCTTGTTTGCTTGAAGTCTAATTTGTTCAAGTCTAATTTCAAGTAACCAGTTACAAGCTACCTCGAGCCCAATTCCCAGCCCAAATTAAACAAGCTTAACCAAACAAGCCTTATGTCATTTCAACACTTTGACCTATATTGAAGTCCAAGATTTTTCTATTCTCCAATGCTGCCGTTGGCAACTGAAAAACACCCACATTCCTCTGACTTTTCTACAACAGACGATCTCATCTGATCCCTCAATCTCTCCCATGATCTCAATTAAACAATCAGGGACATTTGTTTTCATGTATTATATATATAACAGACTCTCTTTCGGAGGAAAAACTAGGCAATATTCTTCAGAATACACACAAAACACACCCAGAAGAATTCACGTAAACCATGCATACACAGACGCACATTTCAGTAGCCTATTGCACACATAAATACATACACTCATAGCAAAGAAAACCAGCAGTTTATTCCGTCACTATATACATACACAGAATCACTACACGCATCCATTATACTAAGAAAGAAACAGAATACAATTATATTCACACACACGCACCCTTCTCGCTACACACACTGCAATTACAATCTGCAAATTGGCATTCACACAAATACTTACACCTCGCACAGAACCAATACAAACAATACACTCTGCTCACGCACTAATTTCTGCAGAAATTACTACATACATTGCATACACAGGCACCCAGGCAGCCTTTACTGCCTTTCCCCTGAGTCTTTGAGTCAAAACCCGTTTTATCATCCAAACTCCTTCACGCCTACATCGCTGTTGTCCCTTCTTTTCAACAGCACCAATCAGCCATCAACCGCGGCCACCGTCGCCGTCTGTCGCCGGCCATCACCATAACTATAGCCTAGAAATTCTCCCCAAACAGAAATCAGAAATCAAAAAGAAAATAACCAAGAACCCATTTGAACTCACTTGGCTCCCAGCCACTCGAACCCCATGCCTGAACTGCGAGCGACCTCCATCCCGAATCCATTCACACCATAGTCCCAATGTTTGTTATACGCTTGTTTTGATCCCGTATGTTTTATTGTCATTTAAGCTAACCCAGAGGTCCTGTTTAAAGCATAACAGCCCTTATCTTTCTAACTCATCCGATTTCAGCCCCTAAATTTATTAGTTGGCTCGTTCCAGTCACCAAAGGTTTAGTTTTATCCAATTTAGTCCCTCATGTTTTGAAAAACTCTATTTCAGTCATCAAAATTTTAGAGTTACTCATTTCAGTCCCTAAAGATTCAAAAATTTATATTTTAGTCTAAAATCTTTTAAAGTTCACAATTTAATTTATACTTTTATTTAATCTAAATACCTTTAAAAATTTCTAATTTTAATTATTTATTTGTTTGACAAGGAGCATAACTTGGCAAACACTTAGCTTGTCTTCCGATCTCAAATTTGAAAAATGAAAGCATAACGAGGTAGATTTCCTATTTAAAATTATTTTCAAAGTTATGTGCGCAATTTTATGAAAAGTTTGATGCAATGCTATATTTTGTGATTATGCATGTACTGTATGCGATTTATGAAAAGATGAAAAGTATGCGCATAATTAGTTCACTTTAATCCGGAGCCCAAAGAATTAGCTTGTCATTTTAATGGGCCCACAAATAGAGACAATTGATTTGTATTAAGACAAGCTCACAGACATAACTTGAGATCGGAAGAGCGTGTTAATTGCCCAATATGTATTGCGTATTTTAAAGATAGTGTGGGAGAATCTACTGAGTGTTTCTTTGAAACACTCGCCTTTCATTTCAAAATATTTCAGGGTCTGGAGCTGGCCGCGTCTCGACCAGGGATGGCAATTGAATGAAAAGAAAAATAACTAAATGTTTATTTGTTAACGTTTCTTTTTATCTGTTAGAAACATTGATGTTATTTCAAAGTTTAATATTTTGACAATGATTTAAGTATTTGTTAGTTATTGACAATGATCGAGATCGGAAGAGCTATCGATGAAATTTTGTTATGTCATTTAAAAAAAAATGTTCTGCGCTTATTTATATAAATGTTTAAAGGTTTCCGCACTCAAAAATTGAGATAGAATAGATTTTGTAGCGCCTCAGGTGTTCAGAACTCGGGGTGTTATAGACTATGTCGTGCTTTACTTGTTGGATAGAGGTGTTAAGGTGTGTAGAAATCTCACATAATAGATTTTCTGTGGTATGAACCGTGTGTGTTTATGGTGTGTATTTGAAATCTTAAGATCCAATCAAATTCGATATTAAGATTGTAATCAGCAAATGCCCAAGCCAGGTCACAGTTGAACCAATGCCTATTCCAATCAAATTCAAAATTTCAAAGTTTAAAATTTTGAATTTGATTTTAACAGGCATCAGATCCTTGAGGACCGACGCCTATTGTTTAGCGAGGGTATATACAAATCAATTTTTGCTAGAAACCGACGCTTGTTGATCTACCAAAATTTTTAAAAATCTACCGTCTTTTCTTTGCTTGTCGCATTATGGACAAAATGACGTGTTTTCCCTTTTTCTTTCTATTCTTTAGTAGTGGAAGGTTGAAAGATGACCCACAAACTGGGTGACAGTTCAACCATGGCTATGGCTATTTCATGCATGACTTCTTGGATAGAGGTGTTAAGATGTGTATAAATCTCACATTATAGATTTTCTGTGATAGGAACTTTGTCTATTTATGGTGAGTGTATATGAAATCTTAATATACAATCAAGATTGAAATCATTCGATGCTTAAACCGGGTCACAGTTGAACAACGCCTATTCCAGTCAATTTCAAAATTTCAAAATTTGAATTTGATTGAGGAACTGACTCCTATTGTTTAGCGAGTGTAAATACTGACATGGATTGGTTTGCCAAAATTTTCAAAAATGCCACCGTAATTTCTTTAAGCGTCACTTTTTGATCAAACCGTTGTGTATTTCCTTTTTTCTATCTATTTTGTTGTAGTGTAAGGTTGAAAGATGACCCACAAACTTGATCATAGTTCAACCATGGCTATGAGTATTTCATGAAGGACTTGTCAGATAGTGATGTTAAGATGTGTATAAATCTCACATAATAGATATTCTGTGATAGGAACCGTGTGTCTATGGTGTGTATATGAAATCTTAATATCCAATCAAATTGGATATTAAGATTGAAATCAGCAGACGCAAAAACCGGGTCAAGGTTGCACCGACGCCTATTCCAATCAAATTTTAAATTTTGAATTTCATTGGAAGGAACCGATGCCTATTTTTTAGCATGTGTACATACACGTTGGTTACTACTGGAAACCGAGGTGTATTGGTTTGCCAAAATTTTCAAAAAATGCCACTATCTTTTCTTTGCGCTTCGCTTTTTGATCAAACTAATGTGTATTCCAATTTTTTTTCAATCTATTCTGCTGCAGTGTAAGGTTGATAGATGACCCACAAACCAGGTCATGGTTCAACCATGGCTATGACTATTTCATGCATGACTTGTTGGATAGAGATATTAGGATGTGTATAAATCGCACATAATAGATTTTTGTTAATAGGAACCGAGTGTGTTTACGCTATGTATATGAAATCTTAGTATCCAAACAAATTTCAGAGACTAAAATATGCTTTCCCATAAACTTGTACACATAATAAGAATTTACAAGACTAATATTACTAAGAATAAACACGCAATGAAGGTTAATGGAATAAAGAAGAGAGTTACCTAATGGAAGCTCTTCGGTCAGAAGGGATTATTGTGCAAACAAATGAGTTGGAGATGTGAGAGTTTCTTTCATACATGCTTTGTAAAATTTGTACATTGGTTAGACTTTTATTGTGGAGGAACTTCATAGTATTAAGAGTTTTACTTGCAACATGAGTCAGTGCACTGTAGAGAGTAATTTGGATTGACAAAATTGGATTTATTTTGCTTGTTTGGCCCAATGTATATGTTGGAATAATTAAGGTTGGTTGGTGGGCTATAGTATATATACATACTCGGCCAACTTATTTCCATTTTATGTATTGGAAATTACCTATTGTATTTGGCTAAACCCTTTTAATTAGTTTAGTTGAACCCAAGAAATATTTCTATGAGTAATTGTTTCATATACATCTTTCAAATAATTTTTGTATTCAGCCAGGCAAGTGCTCGTATGGAAATTTCTAAATTCGAAGTAAGTCATAGCAACGCGACTTTAGTTTAATAAAATGAAACTTATCTATAAAAATTTTCCCTGTCGCTACACAGGAACCATTGCTGATATGTTGACAAAGATGGTTACCTAGCAAAATCTTGAGTTTTGTGTCGGCGAGGCCAGTATGCATTCCAAGTGATGCACTTGAAGATTCGCGTACCTCCCTTGTGGACTGGAAGGGGAGGTTGTAGGGTATGGTCCAGCCCATGATTTATGACCCACTTAAATAGAAGTCAAAAGTTAGAGGGTCGATGGTGCAATTTGGATTAAAATTAGATTTAGAGGTTGCATGGCTAAGGCCATCTCCAATCATCGTACTCTATTTTACAGTACCAGTACCCTAAAATACAGTACAACAACCTCTATTTTAAAAAACTTCTCCAACCCACATACTCTATATATTCTCTGTAACTATTTTTTTCTATTTTTCTTTTATTTCCAACTATTAACATATTATGAAAAATAAATAACTGCGCATCATATTAATAACCGAACGCAATTTGACCAATATTTTCTACAACTTATATTCAAGCAATACATTTATTTAGATACCAGATTACAAGATAAACTCAAAAATAAAAGTTGCAAATAGACAGAAAAAAATAGAACAAGGTCACTACAAAATAACTTAGATTAAATAAATAATAATTGTTTCAAAAATAACATTACATTAAAATGATTAAAGTAAATAAACACACGTGAAATTGTTTAAAAAAGAACTGGTGAACAATCCATCACACACGTGAAATGTTAAATTAAAAAAATGAAAAAACGTAAATACAAAGCTTGAGACGTCAAAAAAAAATAGAAAAAGGAAAAAAAAAAAAAAAGCTTGAGACGTGCAAGATTAAAAAGGAAAAAAAAATAAAGCTTGGAATGGCATTTCCGTGAATAAACAAAAATACCATTCCCTTTCTAGGCGCTATAGTGGTGCTCCAAATTTGGAGCACCACTGCAGCACCTGGAAAGTTTCGAGGTGCATATGGAGCACCATTGGGGATACCATAATTACCATAATTGGTGACCAACTAGAAGAGTTTCTTGGTGTCCAAGTGCATTGGGTTTATGGCTATATAAATTGGTGTGTTGTGGCTATGGGAAAAACACGCGAAAACAGAGAAAAAAATGTACACATTCGCTCACAGGAAATCCGAGAGAATTAGAAGAAAAAATTCGGCCTTACTTCTTTCTACTTGGAACGAGGGTTTTTGGTGTTGAATCGGGCGTTCGTCTTCTTCAAGTGGTGGTTTCTTCAAGTTAATTCTTGGAAAGATTTAGGCGATATTTTTCCTTCATCTCTTATAGTTGACTATTGGGTTCCATCTATTATTAGATGAGTTGTTCGAGGTGCCAAGAAAATTATTCTTTTCGGTGTTATGTGGTTGTAGTGTGTGTAGTTACTTCTTGATTTAGGGCAAGAATCTTGAGAAATAAATATTGTAATCTAATTATTATTTGGTGATAGTGGAGTTGTCAGATTGCTCCTTCGATTTTCCTTTCTCATTGGAGGGTTTTACGATGTAAAATAATTGTTTGTGTTATTTAATTTTTCATACTTATATTATTATTTGACATATCAATTGCATAATTTACTCGCTGTTTGAGGGAAGTTAGCTAAACTCCCAACAATGGTATCAGAGTCAGGTCGAATTGTATGGATTAAAATAGATGACTTGGTTGGTAATGCTATGATTAAGCTTACTAATCATAATTGGGTGACATGAAAACCTAGAATGGATGCTTACTGCCATGTATCCTCACGCCTTTGCCTTGTCTCCTACTGCAAGCTCGTAAATTCATTTAAGTTGATAAAACCCTCCACATAACTACGAGCCCCATAAATAATTTGTTTAGGTTCCATTTTCTTCTCCTCGAACATTTCTTAGTTTCTTGCAAAGCAACGTCCCCCTAGGTAACAATAAACGAAGCTAAGTCTCTTTTATCCCTCTCTCTCCTTGCAACAAGTATACATTCTCCCATCGCCTTTTTACACAATTGTTGATCATCTCGCCAAACTAAGCTTGCTTGCAAGCCTCTCGAATAGCTCTATATTTCACTAGAATGTGATAAGCATCCTCCGTGGTCTCACCATATTGGGGACAAACCGGTGAATCGATTATGTACCGCCTCCAAAGCTGGTGTTAGGTTTGGTTCATAACACATCCACAAACGCTTTCCGTACCAAAAATTTAACCTTGCTTAGCAAGCTAGCCAATGTACTCCTCAAAAAGCTCACTTCCAAGTCGCATTGCAAAGATCAATAATTGCTTTCCTGAAATAATTCAACGTAAGAATATCATCATTAAAATAGCTAATTTCTCTAATTATTTATAATAATATTTTTATTTACAATTTATTATTATTGTTGTTATTACTATTAGGTTTGTTCTCAAAAATAATCTAAAGTTGAAAAGGAAAAGGAAAGGGAAAGAAGAAGAATCCTAGGAGGAAAAGGAATCCAAATCATAGAAGCATTGTCTTGTCTTCCAAGGAAACAAAGCTTATAAATAGCGATGTTTCTTCTTCTTTTATACACAAGTGGTACAAGTGAGTTGAGAGAAAAATTAGTGAGTCTAGCACCTTGAAGAGTTTTCTTGTAACTCTTTATGGTTTGTTCAAAGGGTAGAAAATTAGGTGTGGTAAAACTCGGGGTGCCACTTGGTCAGGTCAGAGAGTCTTGTGAAGAAAAATAGTAGCCTAGTATTTTGAGATTTCTTTAATTCTTCATGGGTTAGGCAAAGGGTAGAAATTGGTAGATGTGGTAAATCTTGGTATATTTTTCTTTTTATATTTGGGGAATTGGTTTGGCGAGTGAAAATTCTGTATAGTTGTAAGCGACTTTAATCATATAGTGGAAAGCTTTGACAGTCCGTTAAATTCATCTTCGTCTTTTATTTTTCTTGTCTCAATTAAATTCCTTGAACAACAGTCCTACAGGCGTAATTGGGGAATTTACATTAACTCCCAACAGTAGTATCAGAGCATCAGGTTTTGTTCGAGGTGGAGCATAGGAAAAAATGGTGTACGAAGTGGTGAGAATCAAGTTTGACTTGTGGCTAGAACAAGTCTGAAATTTCTTGATTTTGGTTGGACAATTTAAAGCTTTCAAAAGAAAACTGTCCCCGTATTTTGACAAAGTTGATGGAGCCAGTATGAGCGATTGTGATTGGGAATATTTATATTTGAAGACTGGAAGCATGATATGTCTTCATCTAACCAAGAATGTTCTTATAAATATTTATAGAGTATTTGTTGTGAAGGAACTGTGGCTTTAATTTGGAGAGGTGTATTCGGCAAGGGGTTCTTCAAATTTGTTGCACCTGGAAAAATTGTTTAGTTCTTTGCGAGTTGGTGCAGATACAAAAATTCTCAATGAGATTGTCTGGGACTAGTGATTGTTGTAACTTTTTGGTGTTGTAGACTAGCTGACCACGTAAGAAAACATTGTCCAGGTGGAGTAGTTTTGGCTACTGTTCGGATTTGGACAATCCGACTCTCTTGGTGTGAGGGCGGTGGAGATATGCTATAAAGTATGTGGGTACATCATCATGGTGTGTCGCTTGGTGCCATAGTAAAAGATGTGTGTTACTTCTAGCGGTTGTATTTACACACGGGTATTGGTCGGCGTGATGCATGGTGTGTGGTTGTAGTAATGTCGATGGCTGATGAGCTCTTTGGAAAGCCAACAAGAGAGTTACACTAGAAATATCAGCACGTTTATTTCGACATTGAGCCGATGAAATGCTTGGAATTGTTGTTAATTCTAAGTGGTTATATATACTCATGTGGTGGAGAATGGGACTGTCAAAGTGTGTCAACGATTTTCCTGGTAATCTCTCAAGTATTGTGTACAAGACTGGAGAAGATGAAGATTTTGGCTTATTTTGACAAGGTGGAGATTGTTAGCTTTTTGCCATAATCTAAAGTTGAAAAGGAAAAGGAAAGGGAAAGAAGAAAAATCCTAAGAGGAAAAGGAATCCAAATCATAGAAGGATTGTCTTATCTTCCAAGGAAACAAAGCCCATAAATAGAGATGTTTTCTTCTTCTTTTATACACAAGTGGTACAAGTGAGTTGAGAGAAAATTAGTGAGGCTAGCACCTTGAAGAGTTTTCTTGTAACTCTTTGTGGTTTGTTCAAAGGGTAGAAAATTAGGTGTGGTAAAACTCGGGGTACCACTTGGGTCGGGTCAGAGAGTCTTGTGAAGAAAAATAGTAGCCTAGCGTCTTGGGATTTCTTTAATTCTTCGCGGGTTAGGCAAAGGGTAGAAATTGGTAGATTCGGTAAATCTTGGTATATTTTTCTTGTTATATTTGGGGAATTGGTTTGGCGAGTGAAAATTCGGTATGGTTGTAAGCGACTTTAATCATATAGTTGAAAGCTTTGACAGTCCGTTAAATTCATCTTCGTCTTTTATTTTTCTTGTCTCAATTAAATTCCTTGAACAACAGTCCTACGGGCGTAATCGGGGAATTTACATTAATTCCCAACAATTACAAGAATTTTATTATACATACTAGTAGGCTGGTTATTATGCATACATGTACATGTGGCACCCATCTAAGTAACATCCACCCCTATCTCTACTCTTAATATAAAATTTGGATAGATGCCACCTGTACAGGTATGCATAATAACTAGTCTACCTGTATGCATAATAAAATTCTTGTTATTATGATTATTATCCTCTAAGTTCTTTTTTTTATATGTGACTTTTTCTTTTTTGTGTGTGACATCTTATTTTATATGTTGAAATTAAAATAATCACATTTTCTTCAAAAAGACATAGAAAGGTTACATATGTTTTTTAGATATAATTTTTTTTTGTTGTTACATTTTCATCAATTCACATATATAAAAGTTGCAAATAGAAAGAGAAAAGTCACATTTAATAGAAAAAACTGATATAGCAATTAAAAATCATATTTAATAAAAAATCAGATATAAAAATAAAAAAGTAGCATTTAGTAAAAAAAAAATCATGTATAGAAATAAAAAATTCTCATAGAATTAAAATGTCATATATTGAAATAAAAATATCACATTTAATGGAAAAAAATCACAAATAGAAATAAAAAGTCGTATTTGATTTTTTTAAAAAAAATACCCATAGAAAGAAAAAAGTCACGTTTAATAAAAAACAATTATAAAAATTACAAAGCTAAATTTAATAAAAAAAACGTATAATAATAAAAAAATTATAACATTCAATTAAAAAGTCTTGTTTAGAAATTTTTAAAATAGCCACATTTAATAAAACATTGCATGGAAAATGAAAAAAGTCATATTTAATTAAAGAAAGTCACATATAGAAATAAAAAATTTATATAAAATTTAAAAGCCCCTTATAGCAATAAAAAAGTCACATTTAACAAAAAGATTATATATATAGACATAAAAAGTCACATTTAATTAAAAATTATCTATATCTATATAGATAATAGGAATGAAGTTGTGATACCTGTTTTCTACACTTTTCCCACCAAAAATGCTATTAGTAGGGGTATTTATTTTTATATAACTTGTGGTGCACCTTGTGGTAAGAACGTATCGGGTTTTGATATTTTTATTTAGGAAATGCGTTTTTGTTCTATCCTCTAGAGGTGGCGTTGATTAGGTTTCCTTCCACTTTCCTTTCACTTCGGCTGCGTTTTAGGGATTGATTTTAGAGAACTTATCTTCCTTATCTTTACAGATTT
Source organism: Nyctanthes arbor-tristis (assembly GCA_963692815.1). Lineage (NCBI taxonomy): Eukaryota > Viridiplantae > Streptophyta > Magnoliopsida > Lamiales > Oleaceae > Nyctanthes > Nyctanthes arbor-tristis. Next base: position 13,728 of record CAVNYN010262188.1, read on the forward strand.
CGCGAATCTTCATTGATTGTACTAAGGTAAGCATTTCTCATATTTATTTCTTAGATGGACGGCAAAAATCTCCGTTTCCAGTTTGAAGAATTGGAATTCCAATTACTTTCCTTGATTAATTTATGATGTTATTTTATTTTTGTTAAACTCTTATTTTTTTGTTTTATTTCCCCCGTACTTATCTTGTGGGAGTGCGATTATTTTGATCCATTTAACTAGGAGATCAAATTATATTATTTTGCTTCCAGTACGTATACCCAACCAGTGGGCTACCAAGTCTAACACTACATCCAGTGTATATACCTGATTAGTACCACCGAGCCCTCAACACTTACGAGGGATAAATTGCCCTATGTGGTATATCTACTCAGATGGCTGCATAAGAGGTGTATTATGTGTGTACTTCACGTAAATCACGCTCTTCCGATCTCAAATGCACAACTCACTACATCATGACATATTTCTCACATATGCTAATCATCGGCATGCACAATGTATGCATACTTGACGGGCTACACATCATGCATGATATAATAATATCAATCTATTAATGCACAATGGTAAACACAAATGCATCATTTACATATTGCACATAAGAAGTATATTCTCAACAAATTAAGCTTTATACAGTATGTAGAGTTATCATATTCGCTTCTCAGGTTGATTCAATGTTTGCTCCGAGTTTTGACAATTTTCTTAATAGTAATAATCATTCTAATTTCCAACTATTTATAGTTTCCCTTAAAGGCTAACTTACAATTAAATTTCATTTAATTGCACATTTACCATAGAGTAAATTTCACAATTATCCTTAAAGGATAATCGTCATCTTAAAAATATTATATTTTATTCTTAATGAATAATTAGCATTTCTTCTTAGTATAAAATCGAATATAATACCTTATTATACTCTTAAAATTTCCAGTAAAATCTCAAAAGACTATAGAAACTAAACTTCAACTAAAATAAAATTTTGGGCATAAAAGTCTGATAGAAGGTTGCCTTTTACATGTCGTGAAGGCAAATCTCGTTGATGGTCTTTTATGTAATGACAATTAAACAAGTGTCGCGGTTAGTCGCTTTCTCATGTCGGTACCTCTTTGCCAAAGCTGGTCTTTGCTCATAGATAATTTTATGTGGTTGTGTCTAAAGTTACCAGTCAGGAAGGTTGAAGGTATTTATCTGTGATCACACAGGTTGTCCAAGCAAATCCACTGTAAATATTGTGTACAAAGAATTGTTTGGTAATTTGTATTAGTTCATCCTTATTATTATGTTGTCATTTGTTAGTGTTTG
>CAVNYN010262193.1:0-11670 GCA_963692815.1 Nyctanthes arbor-tristis
CATAAATTGACTCACAACACTTAGGGCATATGACAAGTCAGGACGGGTATGAGTCAAGTAAATCAACTTCCCAACAAGCCTTTGGTAGCTCTCTTTGTTCGTGGGCACTTGATCGAGATAAATGGATAAACCATGGTTCACTTTAGTAGGAGAAACTGCTGGCTCACATGCTGAATGACCAGTTTCAGCTAAGAGATCCAATTCATACTTCCGTTGGGAAAGGAAAATACCATGTTTAGATCGACATACCTCAATGCCCAAGAAATATTTTAGAACACCCAAGTCCTTCATCTTGAATTCCTGAGCTAGATAGGACTAAAGTTTCTCAATCTCACCTAAGTCGCTCACTGTGACAATCATATCATCAACATACACAACAAGCAATGTAATATTTTCACCATTTCTCCTATAGAACAGTGTGTGATCTGCCAAAGCTTGTTTGTAACTATATTTTTTCATTGAACAGCTCAATCTACCAAACCAAGCCCTCGGTGATTGCTTCAAGCCATATAAGGCATTTTTCAACTTGCACACCTTACCATCTGCACCTGAAAAACCTAGAGGCGGATCTATATACACTTCTTCTGCTAAGTCACCGTGGAGAAAGGCATTTTTCACATCAAACTGCCTCAATGGACAATCCAAATTAGCTGCTAATGATGAGATGACACTAATGGTATTCATCTTGGCCACATGAGCAAATGTCTCCTGATAGTCTATCATGTATGTCTGTGTGTAGCCTTTTGCAACCAATCTAGCTTTATATCTTTCCACCATTCCATCTAATTTATACTTCACCGAGAACACCTATTTACATCCCAATGTCTTTTTCTCTTTAGGGAACTTAACCATCTCCCAAGTAGAGTTTTTTTGGAGGGCATTCATTTCTTCCATCATGGCTGACTTCCACTTGGGAGATCGGAAGAGCCTCCTGAAAATGACTCGGAATAGGCACAGAAGACAATTGAATGGTAAATGCTAGGTGATTTTTTGATAAGCGGTGATAAGATATGTAATTAGACATGGGGTAGACGGTATTAGAAGAAGGCTTTTAGAATCCCAACCTATCTAGCTCTCTACGATCGCGAAGAGGATATCTCTTCACTTTGGCTGGAATAAGAGAATCAGGAGCATGTGAAGCTAAGTTGGAATCAGGAAGAATTAAAGGTACAGGGGGAAGGGTAGGTACCTCATTTTCAATCTCAGAAGAGTCATCGGATGGCGCGGCAAAGTCATCGGAGGGGGTATGAGAGTCTGGATCAAGTCTAACGGCATCAACATTTAACAGAGTAGTGAGGTCCTTAGGTTTTCTCACATAACACTTTTCAAACCTAGGAAACACAGGCCTACCCCCTTGGGTTTGAGGTTCTAATCCTCTTTCACTTCCAGAAATCCGAAATCTTTCTTCCTCCAACCACACTTGTTCTTTTTCTTTACTGTGAATCTTCCCCTGAAGAGGAACAATCTGCACATCTCCAGAGAAATAACACTGGGATTCAGAGAACTTAACATCCATAGACATAGTATTTCCCAGTCGGGGGATGAAAACAATCATAACCCTTTTGAGAATTAGAATATCCAAGGAAAACACATTTAAGAACACGAGGATCAAATTTGTCTCGAAAATGAGAGTGTACATGAACATACTGCACACGACCAAATATTTTAGGACAAATATTTAAGGCGGAAGGAATAGAGTGAAAATGTGAAAGTGCTCGCAAATGTGTTTTATAGTCAAAGATATGAGTCGGCATTCTGTTAATGAGAAACACAGCTGTGGTAACATTAGCTGAAAAAGGTTTAGGAACATGCATAGTGAAGCATAAAACTTTAGCCACTTAAGGATGTGACGATTTTTACGCTCCGCTATGCCATTTTGTTGAGGTGTATGGGCATAAGTTTTGTGATGGAGTATTTCATGAGTTTTGAAGAAAGTAGTAAGAGATTCATTCATAAATTCTTTACCATTGTTCAAATGAAAGGTATGAACTTGTGTATGGAATTGGGTGACAACCATTTGATAGAACTGTGGAATCACATGAGCCACGTCACCCTTTGATTTTAATAGGTATGCCCAAGAGACTCTAGCAAAATCATCAATGAAGGATACAAAATATTTATGGCCAGCCTTAGATGGAGTAGAGAAAGGACCCCAGACATCAGTGTAAACACAAGCAAAAGGATCTGAGCTTTTATTTGAACTGACTTTAAAATTTGCACGATGATTTTTTGCAAAAATACATTGTTCAAATTGCATACTAGAGGAAGTTGTATTCTGGAATAATTTTGGAAACAAACGCTATAAGTAAACCAAAGATGGATGGCCTAACCAACAATGCCACAAAAGAATTTCAACTTGAGATGTGATTTTGCTATCAACTTGAAGGCTACACTCATTCCCAATTTTCCCAGTTTTCAGCTCATTTATTCCTTCCAAAAAATAGAGACCCCCTCTTTCTCTACCAGTGCCAATCGTCATCTTTGTTTGATTGTCTTGAAATACACAATCATTAGTTGAAAAAGTGACTTTACAATCAAAAGATTTTATAATTCTACTTATGAACATGATATTTGTAGTGAGTGTAGGAGCTAATGGAACATAAGAGAAATAGAATGTAGGTGAGAAAACAACATTCCCAGCCCATGTAAGACATGCTGGTGTTCTGTTAGCAACTTGAACTGATTTAATATGGGCAACTATAAGAGAGTCAAGAGGAGAAGAAAAACAAGTAAAGTGATCAGTTGCACCCGAATCAATTACCCAAGTGTCAGATTTAACACCATTTATTGCCAATCCGAAACTACCTTCTTGAGGCGATGGCTGAGCTACATGTGAAGTAGAAGACTGGATACTGTAAGATTTAATTCGAATTGGAGAAGATTCATGGATAGCAACTAACGAAACATCCTTGTGAGCTGAAAATTTTCTAGCTCTCAAATTCAGCCAATCACAAAAAATGTCACACCAATAGAACAGAGCAACAATCAGCCAACCCAAACCAACCAACCAACAAAATTTTAGCCAACTCAGCCAACAACTCAACCAATCAGCCAACTCTAACCAACAAAATTTCAGCCAACAAACCGGTAAATACACAAACCAACACAAAATTTCACACAACAAACCAGCCATTAAATGAGTAGCACACAAACAGCCAACACAAACCCTTCAATACATCCAACCATAGCACCCAACTGCCAACACAACGGAGTTCAGCCCATACAAACCAGAAATTATTTCCAACACAATTTCAGCAAACTTCAATCAACCAGACCACCAAATTTCAACCAACACCAAACAACCAGTAGCACAACAAACACTTCAGCAAGCAAAGAAGAAGAAGCAGAGGAATTACCAGAGGAACAGTAGCACCAAGAAATAGTCGCGCTGAAGGAACAGTCGACCCAGACGGAGAAGGCACCAGAGCTGTGAAGGGACAGTAGAACCAGAGCAAGAAAGGTCCAATTCGAACTGCTGCTAGGCCAAATCGAAGCTGCAGTCCACTGCTGGGTAGAAATCAGAGCTGCAATCCATGCCAGAGGGCCACCACGACGTCACCAGCGGTGGCGGAATGACGGTGCACGGTCGCCAGAAGGTGGGTAGGCCGGAGAAGTGGTGGAAAATGTATGGGTAGTTGAACGTGAGGTGCTAGGGTTAGGGTTCCATTTTTTGCTCTGATACCAAGTTGTTTGCAAGGAAAAATTCAACTTTCATTCATGACAAAAGAGGTACATATACAAGGTATACTAATCTATGATCTATGTACACTTAAGTCCTTAGTAATAATAAACTATCAATTTTGGTACAAATAGTTTTATTCAACTCTTGGGTCGCTTGTGTTTCATTCTATAGGAAGTGGAGAAGGATGTAAAAGCACGTACTAAGGGTGAAATGGGTGCAGCCAAGTCCCTGTATTCTCCATTTGAGCAGCCAGAACTCCCAGAAGGTATGGTGTTTGACATTTTATATTCTCTTATCAAACTAGTGGATTCGTCTTCCAGAAATCCTAGCAATACTTAACATGAGATTGGAAAATATCATCATTGCTTTTAAACAAGGATATTGTATGGAAGGCACAACTGACTTCCTTCTGCTGATATTGTATCAGAAAGAAATGAACTTCCCTCGTCTTAAGGAACAACAGTAGAACTTAAAAACAGAAACCAAGTTTATAGATATCACATATGAGGACTGGCGTATGGGGCTGCTACCTCTAGAATGTGAAAACTGATTGCAATTTGTTTGGGAATTGTTATACTAAATATATTCTGTTTACATATGCAGGTACATTATGCTTCGCCTCGGGTAAACCAGCCAAAAAGTGGACTTACTAGGGCCGGAGTTACTGATAAGTGATAACTGGCTCCTTGACACCTCCTCACCTTCATTGCTTTATACCTTATACAGTGCAATAGTTAAATATTTTTGTTTCTCTAAATCTTACCATAAACTTCTTGCAGTTATAGTTTAGAAATTTCTATTTTTTTCCCTTTTATTTATTTATTTGGCTTGTTGGGCACGGGGGGTGTCTACAGTCAGTTTTGATCCGGAGACACTGGGTGTTTCGACATTCGGTGTATGTGTTATATTCCTCTCCACTAGTTTTATAGACTCACATATGAGACCATGTAAATTAGTAGAGGAGAATGCGTCATATATACTGAGTGTCTCCATAACAGAGACACCTACTGTTTCCGGATCGAAACTCATATGGGGGTGCATTATTTTGGTCGGTACTGGTTGATAAAATTTTGGGTTACACTTTAAGAGTGATAAATATACAAAATAATAATACCTTAGTGGAACCGGAGAGTGGTGACTATTTGTAGTAACCAATCTTTCAAAGATTAATGCATTTGGTCCCTCCTTACTGATGGAATTTGTAAAATTTGTGTGCATTATTTGATTTTCTGTCTTTGATTAAGCATTTGTATTGACTAGGTTTCCTCATTGGCGTGCAATCTTGCCTGCCATGGCGGTTCCACTAGTTTTATTAATGTAAAGATTACCCACATGTGGGTTCATGGTAACATACCGGGAAAATCGTGGTGACAAATTGAATCTGAAAAGTTGTGATGAATAGTTGTAATGAATGGGAAACACCTAAAATCATTGAAGAATCACCCGAACTCACACAAAATCCACCGACGCTGGTAACAACTAGTAACATATATACCCACAAATCATCGGTAACCAGTTCATAGAAACAAAACGAAATTCAATCCCGTAATATAATTAAAAAAAAAAGGAAGAGAAAAATCTAAACACAATTGGATTCGGTTGCACATTGATGACCTAGTGAGCCAAGGTGGTAGCGCCATACTTGCGTTGCAATACTCGGCGGTTAGTGGGTTGTGTGACCCTAGTGTGTTGTAGCGCCTTGTGGCGCGACCTACTAATGGGGGCCGATGGTAATCGGTGGTGGTGTAGATTCGTGGTTGTGAGTGGCGGTGGCGGACGAAGGGTGTGGTGGCAACTGAGAAGACAAATGTAACCCTAATCTAATAAATAATAACAAACTAATGATACTTTAAAAAAACTAATAATAGATTTCAAAATAATTTTTTTTGTAAGATTACAAATTGCAGAAAATAAAGGGTATTTTCAAAAATCAAAAGAGTGGGTAAAGTCTTCTTTTTTTTGGGGGGGGGGGGATCTGGCTACAAAGCCTTACCTATAGAGTTTTATCTCCTATTAAGGAGCTTTATGACTTACGTAGTGGAAATCTAACAAAAGCGGTCCTACCAACAGGGAGGTCGCTTTCATTAGATTTTCGCCACGTAACCATCTATGTGGTATGGCCATGGATATAAAATACGCTTTGCGTGTATCTATACATATCATATGGGTAGGCACGTTATATGAGTGAGAAGTTTTTTAACAAAACCTAGTTTAAGATAAGAGGTAAAGTTAAGGCCCCTACTAAAAATAGAAATTATTCCCTAATTTCATCTTTTCACTTTGACACGGTGCACTATTTTTCATTTCAAAGTTTTTTATAATTCATCAGACAATCTCTCAATTTTCTACATAATATTTTTACTAGCTATCAATAGTATATTTCGTCAAGACTCAAGTGGTCTAGTGACATTTAAGTTGATTTCCTACACTCCAAACTTAGAGTTCAACTCCCCTCTCCTATATTCCTCTTGTAATATTTAAAAAAAAAGAGTATACTTTGTTATATTAAACTGACTAATCTTTTTTATGGATATTTTTATGTTTATTTTTTAAATAATATATTGTCTATTTTTCACCTTTTTTTCGGTTCCCTTCATTTTTTTTTTATACAAGGAAGAAATAGGGGGGCATGACTCATGGGTGATTTGAACCCGAAACCTCCCAACTGGATATATAACCATTGTGATATTTGTTTGAAGAGCTACGCTTATTTCTCAATTGCTTATAACCCTCCCTAATAGTCTTTCTTTTTGTAATTACTATTTAGCTGTTAGACTCTCAATTTAAATATTATGATCCTAAGATTTTACGGTCCACAAATAATAAAATGATCCAATCATAAAATCTTAATTTTCTAAGATTTTACTGTTCTAATATCATATTGCAACAAGTTTAACAATTTAAATGATCTTTATTCTCGCTAATATTAGGAGATTTTCCACTTCATTTTTAATTATGTAATTATTATTTTGAATTTTTAAGCAATTTCACTATAGTCTGTTTGAGTTAAATTTTATATTAACATCGTAAAAATGGGCATTAAATCATTTTATTGTTGTAATTTGTCATCAAACTTGTTCTTGGAAGCTTTATATTAAAGGGTTTTAGATTGATGGGAAAATGTGTTGTGGAAATATAAAGAAAAATTATTGAAAAATGTGAAATTTTATTCTTGTTAGAAATTATATATGATTGATATTGATTTAATAAATTTTTTACTTTTATAAATCTCCAAAAAAAAGATGTTATTATTGTAATTTTGATCTAACGCCATACGTGTAGTATATTGCAGCGCTATATAGCCCATGTGGCGTGTATTGATGTACGTTATATGAGTTACATGGTGTTATGGTGCCCAATGTATGATACCAGAATGGATCTCGTTATTATTGTGCAATTTGTATAAATATTCATGCCGACATATACTCATGGAAACATATAGAATAATGTTATGTAGCACCATTGATACTTGACACTAGTCTATATGACAATTAATGTGTCGTTGAATGATAAGTGAAATTAAATACATGAATAAAAAACTCACTTGATTTGACTTATCATTCAATTCCACATTAGTATAGTGTCAAACACTAATTATGCTAAATAGTATTACTCAAACTTATACTCTCTTTTATAAGTTTTGGGGCACTCTTTTCACTCCGATCTGCCGTTCTTTTCTTTTCACTCTCACACTTGACACATCTGCTACAAATATTTCACTGTCCTTCCAGTTATTCAATTTCCTTTTCATTAGCAGTCAACCATTTGCCATTCGGATCTTGGTCATCGGCGTTCCTCTTCAATTAAGTAAAAATTGTGATAGTACTTTTTTTCCCTGGAAAGTGAAATTTGTCAAATTGGAGTGTGATTCCGTCTATGTGAAAGTTGGAATTTTGTATTTATGCACGGAAGGTGTTCGGTGAAAGGTGTGGTACGGATATTGTTATTCGTCTTTGCGTTTATTGACGTGCAATTTTTTTATCCTTCATTTCTGGAATCGTGAAAAGATTGAATTTTATTATTTCTGTTATTTGTGTTGTGTCTATCTATTTACCTAACATCCAATTTACTCTTCTTCTTCTTCTTCTTCTTCTTCTTCTTCTTCCCCCTTTTTATCCAGACTATGTTGTGCTTGTTGTAAGCTAAAATTTTCAATTTATGCAAAAAAATGGAGTAGAAACTGTACCGTCATGAAATTTTGAAACGGAAGGATGAGGAACCGAGTGTTTTGTCGAGGAAATCTGAACTTGCTATTTGGCGCGGTTAAAGAATTCAAACATCATTTCAGTCTGCCTAGAAATGTTGATGTTCAACCACAGTTTACGTTATTCAAGAGAACATTCAAATTATATTCCAGCAACACGGAAACTGCAGAGTTTCAACCCCAACTTTCTGTCGATTTAATCAATATTATGGAACACAAATCATCAGCGATTCAACAGAGGAATGCCTATCTTCAGTCTGTTGTCAATAAGGTGGTCATAATAATTTGTGTTGGCTACTTGGCATTGTCACTTGGCATCGTGTATGATATGTTTGTCAAAATACATCTGTGACTTGTTGTAGTCTCTCTGTTTCTGATGTTGCTATTTAATTGAAGATAGCCGGACGCCTTGCCTGAGGAATATTCTAGGGCCAATAAGGAGCTGCGGAAGCTCAGAGATTCAGTGGATCTTATAAACCAGTTGAGGACCAAACAGAAGGTTGTTGATTTCTTTTAGTACCATGAAACTGGTTAGGCCAAGTTCAATGATTTACTTACAATAAACTCTTTATCTATTTTATAATGTTAAGAGAATAAAGTGAATTCGAAAGTGGTTAAAATGTCACCATACCCGATGGTTTTTCTTGATTGTATGTTGTGATAAAACTTGAATGCTGATTCTGGGACTTCATGACCCTGCTTCTGGCAGGAAATTGAGGGGCTCAAGTCAGTCATAGCTGGAAGCCAAGACGATAAAGACATGCATGAAATGGCTTCTGAAGAACTTGGACAGGCATTGGAAGAAGAAAAGCGGTTTCAGTATCTTTTGCTCAAGTCATTGCTACCTAAGGATGACGCTGACGAGCGCGATTGCATTTTGGAAGTAAGAGCAGGTAAGAAAATGGGAGTTCAGAATCCAACTTTTGGAGGCATACTTGTACTGGCTCGTTTTAGTTGGAAACTATTTACTGAGTTTTGAATAACTTGTTTTAGGAACTGGAGGGGATGAAGCTACTCTGTTTGCAATGGACATATTCAAAATGTAAGCTGCTCTTACTATATTGGTTATCCATTATTAAATTAGTCAATTAGTTCTTTTGGTATTCTGTCCCATTATCTTCACATTTTACTTCAGGTATGAAAAGTACTCACTGAGGAGAGGTTGGAAATTTGAAGTTCTTGATTTAGCAGAGTCTGACCTTAAAGGTTACAAGGTCTGTCGAGCAAGTTTTGTAATGTTAAAATTTAAAGTCTTTGGAGAGATATGCTTTGTATTGAGGCAGAAACATGCCACTTTTTGGTTGCTCTTGGAATTGTGTCAGATGCTTTTACCCACAATTTATGTTTGCCATTCCAACCTGTTCTTAGACGTGTACATTTTCTTCTCAGGAAGCTAGTGCTGCAATCTCTGGTGTTGGTGTTTATGGGAAACTGAAATTTGAGAGTGGAATTCACAGAGTGCAGGTTTTCTTTCTCTCTTTTCATTCTCTTTTTTTTTTTTTTTTTGCCTTTTTTTCTCCTTTTTTTTTTCTTTTTTCTTCTATCGATTACAATCAGATGTATTTCTTTCTGTTGTTCTGCTGAAATTCTGGATATGCTTTTGCAGCGAGTTCCTGTGACAGAGAAATCTGGACGAGTTCACACTAGTGCTGTGTCCGTAGCTATTCTCCCCCAGGCAGATCAGGTGCAGATTCCTTTGACATTGATGTTCTTCATTTGATTATTTTGAAAGTTTAATATAAAAAAGCAAGAGATCAACACAGAGAGTAAACTTAATAAACCTTATATATTCAGTTTCTTGCTTGCAATTTTTTGAGCTTGAATCCAAAACCGGAGGAATTACTTATGCATAGTTTGTTATGATTCTACAGGTTGACGTGCGATTGAAGAATGAAGATTTGAGAATTGATACATATAGGTCTGGTGGTTCTGGAGGTCAGCATGCAAATACCACAAATAGTGCTGTCAGGGTAACTCATATACCATCTGGATTGACTATTGCCATCCAGGATGAAAGGTCCCAGCATCAGGTGAAAAAAATGAATTGTGCTAGTTCTAATATTTTTACCTTTCGCTAGAATCACGTGTTTCATATGGTTTTGCAATAACAGGACCAATGCTATAAAGCAACGACAATATAACAGAGTTTACGTGAGCTTTCAGGAAAAATAGAAGAAAAGAGGAACAAATGCCACCACTTTTGCAACAAATAAGAGGGGCTAATGCCATGGAAGTCAAGTTGCTATCTAAGCCTTTAATCTACCAAAGAAATGAATGACAGAATACTCTATTTTCTCAACCTGTGCATTAAAACCAATTCAGAAAATAAACATTCAATTCAACCCAAATGAAAATTATAACTAAGGAGAACTTTAAAAAAATTCAAAGGATCTCATGCTTTGACACAATATTAAATTGAAAATTCTCATGGAAACTTTTCAATCTCATTTGCCTTGCACAGCCTACCCAAGAAGACTGTTGGAAAATGGTAATGACTTTCAACACATTGTAATGAAATTACCAAGAAATTGAAGACACGTGCAACCCTCAGGCCTGTGGAAAAGGCCAATAAGATGTAAGGATAAATAATAAAGGAACTGTTCAGTGTGTTGATACCTCTTGCCATTAAGCTTTAATGTGGGGATGATTTTTCTCAACTTATGATAAGCCATATTCATTCTCTGTGATAAAGTTGTGTGAATCACATCGTAAACAATGTTTGATAACCTTGTCCAGCACACTATGACGTGTGAGATTAATATTTGTAGTCTTTTAAAATTTTGTATTTCTCCATTGTTATTTTGAAAGTTATATATGTGTTACTCTTTTTTGATTCATTAGGTACTAGACGTAATGTTGTTCTTGAAGATCTTATGAGATAATTTATCTACTAATTTATTAACTATGTTGGCTAGAGCAATTGCAAATGGAAAAGAGATGTTAGGCTGATATACCTGTACTAATTTTACCAAAGACCATTTCGGACTTTCTAATCTTTGAGAATCTATCGATCATTTAGGACTTTCTAATCTTTGAGAATCTATCTTCCTTCGGTTGGGCTAAAACATTATTTCTATGATAATCTGACCTCATTTTAGTTCCATGAGTTGACAGAATGGTTCTTTCTATTTCCAGGAATTAGAGGATTACTTCAGAAGTCAATTGGGCTTCTGACTTGGGGTTAGAACTATCAAAAATGGAAAACTATTGAAAAACAAAAAGATATAGTATCATTGCAACAATAGCGTAAAAGAAGACCATTAAATACAAAAAGAATTCATTCCCTGCTAAGAAATATTGTATTGCAGCTAAAGCCATTCTTATCTTTTGCGCCGTGTAGATTAATTTCAAGTTTTTCTTTTTGTAAACTTTTACAACCATCTGGAGTGCAATTTTTCTGTTTTCCCTTAAAATTTTTATTTGGCTCATATCTGCATCTAGCATGCCATTGGCAACATCCAACTCTGTGTAGAAGAGATTTCAATTTTTCTTTCCATCTTAAGGCAGCCTAAAATTTTAATTATGACACTGCTAGTGAATTATTTCTATTTTAGAAGAGGAAAGTAATGAATTGAATTGAATTGTTGAAATTGTGTTGTACATGTGATGTGGTTAGTGTTGTTTCAATTTTAAATACTTGCAAGCGCACCAAGTGAGTAATGAGGTCAATCCCATGAGGATTGCTATGAATATGGAACAACTTAATGAATTTGAGTTAGATTTAACTCTAACCTAGCCCCAAATGATTTTTGAGATTTGATAATAGAATATAAACAAGTAAAAA
>CAVNYN010262200.1:0-17320 GCA_963692815.1 Nyctanthes arbor-tristis
TACACGACGCTCTTCCGATCTCCTTTACACATTAATTGCACAAGCCGATTCAAATACAAATTTCCCAGGAATATAAATCTTGTTCGTTGAGTCAAAGGCTAAATTTGATATCAACAAATTGGCACTGTCTATGGGAAACTCTACAAAAAGCTGTGTAAAAAAGATCGGAAGAGCACACGTCTGGAAGACTTTCTGGAAGCCAGAAAACAAGAAGCAATGATGTTGGATTGCCTCTTGGGCTTTAAAAGAACCGCGAAGCAACTGGTGCCAGTCCCGCATGGCCACCAGCGGTCACGGAAACTGAGACCCTCTTGTGGCAAGTGGAAACCCCTACTGAAGAAGTGTGGCGGTTACAAAAACGAAACCCGCCAACATCCAAACAACAACGGCGGGTTCCTCCAATGACAACTCCTCTTGGCATGCAGAAAATGCAGAGAGGTCCCCCAGCAAGAATGAGTCCTCCAAGGGAACCCGTTAAAAGAACGTTGAGCTTCACCTCAATGCAAAACTTCGGTCAACAACCTCCTCACAGTAGGGCTACACCAATTTCCTTTAGAAACACAGCCGGAAACAGTGTATTCATGAGACTAGGGCCCAGTCCGCAACGAAGACCTAGACGACCCAGGATCGGAAGAGCGCCGGCAACGAGGTGGTCGTAGGCAGAGGAGGAAAAGTCCAAGGACCTCTGAGAGCCAGCAACCAGTTCCTTAGCAGATCCACTAGCTGGACGAGCTGAGGAAATGACTAAACAACCTGGACCAAAGACAACTGAGGGCAAAGGGAGCTGATGACCTGTGGGAAAGGCCATCACCTTTTAACCTCACAATTCGAGAGGCCATTATGCCGTCCGAAATGAAACTCTCCTAGATAGGAACTTACTGCAGTGAGTCAGACCCAGTCACTCGCCTCTACCAATATATATCCTGGATAGAGCTCCATAATGCAACCGGGGCTATCATGTGTAAGGCCTTCACACTTACTCTGGAAGTGAATGCGCAAACCTAGTACAGCAACTTGGCCTCAAGATCTGTACACAGTTAGGAGTAACTCTCTTCTGAATTCGCGTCCTAATTTATGGGGTCAAAGGGCAGGACAACCCTAAGGAGATGTTAGGAACCATCAAACAAGGAAGGGCTGAACTACTCAAGAACTACCCAGACTACTTCAACAGGTAGGTCATGACTATAGAAAAGTGGCAGATGAATCAGTTTTGATAGCTGTCAAGTCAAGCCTTTATAAGGACACCTCTTTTTGGTGGGCCATGTACGAGGACCCCCAAGCACTTATAGGGAACCTCTGAGGAGAGCCGAAAAATACATAATCGCAGAGGAAACCATTGAAGGGAGTTCGAGGTCTAAAAAGTCTCTGAAGGACGATAATAAAGACCAAAGGATAAAAAAAGACCTACGACGAAGCGAGAAGCCGCCCAGCTCGGCTAAACCCTTTACCAAACTCAACGCTTCCATTGAACACATCTTCAACGTCTTGCAGAACGACCCAATCTTGCCCAAAGCGAGGCCTATAAAGAAAATAAGAGTGTGGGTCATGACATGGACGAATGCAGGTACCTCAAGTAGGAAATCAGGAGGCTAATCAAATGGGGATACCTGAGTGAATACGTGGCAGAGGCGAAGGGAAAAGAAAATAAGGAGGGAAGGGTATAAATAGGCTAGGAAGAAGGTAAAAAGACGCCTGCCGCCTGTGTGACATCGGGAAATGAAGAGGCACAAGTCAAAATAATGATCACTGCTTTTAAACCCTAAGAACACGCCATTCTATTAGATGATTGACACGTGGCAGAGTATGCTATACTAATCATTTTGAAATTCAAAGAGCCCAATTTCAGGCGGCAAATAAATCTCAGAAGAAAACTGCCACTAAAACTTCAAGACCGCTAACCCTGTGGTCCAGGACCAGCGGCCTTGAGGGGGTATTTTGTAGCCGCCAGGTCACAAGTATCAACATAGGTCAAAGGTCAACTAAGGTCAATGGTTGTAAGGCCTTGGAAATAGGTCCCCGAGAGCCTCGCCCAACTCAACATCCTAGCAACCAAACGACCAAAAGACATGGAAACCCATTTCAGTGACCTTAGGAATGAATCTCCCTTCTAGTTTTTTTGGGGTTCAAGACGTCTGGCCACTATGCCAACAAGCTCGTAGCTCCTCAACCTAAATCCATGACCTAGCAGACTTGCCACCTAACAGCATCTTGGGAACCCACGTGGGAAATCTTATCACTTATAACTGATTGGACTCCAACATTAAATGCGAAGTGGTGGTTACCCATCCCATGCATGGCTTAAGCAGCCATTGGGCTAAAGTGAAGGGTTAATCTCAGTTGATTTGACCCTTACATCATTCTTGTAGGTCTAGCATTAAATAAATGCAATCATTGTTCTCATACAAGTGGTAAGTTTACACTATAAATAGAGCAAATAAAGCAGAGAAAAGGCCATGAAAAATCTCATTCTTCTTGTCTTTGGCACATTTACTATCTTCCATTTATTTCTAGCGTTCCTTGCCTTTACACATTAATTACAAAGCCGATTCAAATACAAATTTCCTGCGATTGTTGAGTCGAAGGCTGAATTTGGTATCAACATAATTAATTATTAATCATGCATGATTTCTCTTTATATAATGTGTCTTCATAATTAATCAATCTTTAAACTTGAAGAATTAGCTTCTGTATTCCCTAATTTTTACATTTAGTACTGTAGAATTTAGATGTTAAATCACTGGACCTATCTTACCTCATTCTTAATCTATACATGTGATTTTTATTTGAAAAAACAATACTGAGAATAGGAAATAAGATACAATATGAATGTCAAAAATGCAAATATGTGTTTTTGTATTTGCTTGCAAAGTGGAGACATATACAAAAGTGCATGAACTTTCGCTTCTAAGAAATAATAAGTTATTGGAGCAGTAGTAACATTTTTTAATTCAAGGAAAATAAAATTTTATGCACAATGGGGCAAATTTCAATATGAACTTATTATACATTTGACTCCTCAACTAAAATTACCAGGTGTACTTGTAACTTGGTTGAACTGTCTTGCATTAGTGCTTTTTACTATTGATTATGTACCGAGAATTTTTTGAATGGACCATTTTTAAGAATTGAAAGGAAGAATAATCTTTATTTACACTCAGAAAGTAAGCACACACTTCTGAAACAGGATCCTTTTGTACTATTTTCCTTACCTACCAATTGTTCAAAATTATGATCGACATAATTTTAAGCATAGCAAAGCATCCTTTTAATCTGACTCCAATGGTCAATGTTAGATTTGAGAAAAAGCGAAATTAAAGGGAAAGAGATTTCTACCTTTAACTTCAAAGGAAAATTTTAGATTATAACATATTGGCTAAAGATAGAGACTACCTCCTTTCATATATAAAGTTTTAAGATAAAGAATTATTTGACAACGTGATTAATTAGATTTTAATTGCATTGTTTCTATTAACTCTACATTATTTCAAACTAAATTATTCCACTGTCTACTTGAATTCGTGATGACATGATTTACTACTAACAAAATGGAAAGAGCAGCGCACAAAAAAGAGAAGAACACAGATAGTTATAAACAGAAGGCAAAGAAGAAAAATTTTTGTGAACGAACTTTTTTATCCTCGGGAGAACCATGTGTTGGATTCTTAATCCAACGTTGGGCTTATATGTGAATAATTATGTGTTGTGCGCTGTCATGAAAGGTTAAGCCCACATAAAGTGATCTAATAAGGTTTTGATAATTTCGGCTTTAATGTAACTGATAGGTGTGGACCGTTAATGTGTAGAGACTCATTGGGTATTTTCTATTTCAATGATGGACTGAAATAGAGAAACCTAGGGATAACACGCATGTTATGTCTATATATATATCGGTTATGGTCCCCGGATCACACGTTCAAGGAATTCTATTCTGTCTAACATACCATCTTAGAGAGAAAACCTAAAGAAAATGTGTTGATCTGGAAGGCCAACCACACAACTCTAGATGATTAATTATGTCTTTGGATTTAGGTATGCTTCGGCTTCTCTGGATTTTAATTCTTGATGTTTCAACATGGGGTTAGGGTTTTATGTGATGTTATTCACAAGAGGTTTATTCCAACAAGTGGTATCAAAGCCAACCCATGCTTGATTCATTGAGTATGCATTATTGAGTTATTTGTTCCTCCCTGCAATTGGTACATTTTTGGTGTTTTAATTCCTTACTTGAATCCATTGTCTTGAAGTTAACAATTTTCCACTGTCTTTAGACTTGTGAATTTGTTTTGCATATGTATTATGTATGGCCAATGCAACATAATCGAATTGAATAATATAATTGTAATGATGCAAAACTTGGATTCGGTGGATTCAATATTGAATTTTTCAAAAATTTTTGTTTGAAAATCTGGTTTCGCTTTCTTGGACATAATTGCATGTAGGCCTGGGTGAAAAATCGGTAAACCGGACAGGCCCAACCAGGTTCGGGCCTGTTCGGTTCGGTTTTTTCGACCAGTGGGTTGGTCCACTGGTACAGAAATAGCAAACCGAACCTGTTAGGTTCAGTTCGCTGGTTTGGCCGATCAAACCGGTCAAAACCAAACCGGTTCGGTTAAACTGAAATTTTTTTTCTTCCTTGAAACGTGTTTCACTCCAGCCTTTTTTTCAAAAACTTCACTTTCAGAATGCGACTCAAATTTTTCAAAATGAGACTCAAATTTCAAAGTTCAATTACAATTTACAAACTTCAAACTTCAAACCCTAAGTTTCTCCTCCTTTCTTCAAGTACAAATTTACAATTTATAAACTACAATTTTACAATTTCAGAATCAAAATCAAATTTTCTCCTCCTTTCTTAGAAACTACAATTTCAGATTCAAACTCAAATTTCAAAGCTAAAATCCTAATTTCCTCTCTTGAGCAGCTGCTGCTCCTCCACCGCGACGACCAACGTTGCTGCTGCTGAGCACCGGACCAAAACGGGGCTGCTGCTTCTGTTGAGCACCAGACCAACGCGCCACTGCTACTGAATGCAGGCGACCGTCGTGGAGCTGTTGCTGCTGAAGGCGGGCAGCCATCGCGGAATGCTGCTGCTGAACGTGACTTACTGCTGCCGACCATTGCACCTTTCTACCTCCGACCGCCGCCGCACCTCCGCCAGCCGTTACAGCCGCCACCGCCTAAGAACTAAAAGTGTGAAAGTAGAAGTGTGAAACACTAGCCCAAGTCTCTCCCTTTTAATAAATGAAAATAGGCCTAAATTGGGCCTTAAAAAAAGAAAGAAAATCTGGCCAAATTTGAGCTTTTAAAAAAATTAAATGAAATCAGTATCCAAACCGTTGAACCAACCCGTTCCAACCTGACCTAAGTCGGGTCAGTTTGGGTCGGGTACAACGGCCCGTCGGGCCGATTAGGGTTAGAAAATCAACAAACCGACTTATGTCAGGTCGGTCTCGGGTTCGGGCCCAATCCGGCCCGACCGACCCGACGCCCAGCCCTAATTGCATGTTTTAGCGGCTCAGGATTTCGGTTAGTTTGAAAATTTGTAAACTCAGTTGTTAGAAGTCAACTATGATTCATTGTCTTATTACGGTTAACTAGAATTCTCACCCTGCGTTGCATGGGATCTAAAAGTAATAATAACCGTAATAATTCTAGAGAAACATTTTTATCTAGCATGAAAAAGTGACATGTTTAGTTGTCAACTATATATTGGATGATTGTGGATCTTCAAATTCACCAATTGCATATAAACAACCAATTCATGTTTGACAACTAACAAATATCAGTTATTCATATCAAATAAACATGTCTACCTAGAATTACTCAAATAGCAAATTCAATGAATTTTTGTACAAAAATTTAATAAATTATTAATACAGCTAGTTGGGTTATATATTAGCATTATGAGACACAAATTTTTACAGCCATTCTATCATATTTTGATTTATTTATATGTAACATTTTTTATACCAGTTAATTCTTTCCTTTTTTTTCGTTTTTCTTTATTTATACATTGGATATAGGGGAAGGGAGGCGAACCAATATCAGTTATTCATGTCAGATAAACATGTCTCTATATAATTACTCTAATAATAAATGTCAATGAATTTTTATACAAAAATTTCATATAAATTAGTAATACAGCTAGTTGAGTCATATTAGCATTATGAGATAAGTTTTTATAATCATTCTATTATATTTGAATTTATTCGTCGGTAATACTTTTTGTACCAGTTAATTCTTTTTTTTTGATATAGTATGTATACAAGAGGGAGGGGATGGGGCAGGTGTGTTCCAAGCCAAGACCTCCTGTCTAGAATGTGATAAATATAACCAATGTAGCACTTATTTGAATTACAGCACCAGTTAATTATGCTTATATAAATAAAAATTAATTGAGGTGATTCAATAAAAGTAAAATATTTAAAAATTGTTGAACAATTATTACAGTGTAACTATATCAATATTCGATCTATCTCTCAAATAAATAATCTAACTCCAAATACAGTAAGATTATATTTAAAACGACAAGTTGAAATTTTTGTTTCGTGGGAAATTATCAAAAAGTTCTAATTTATATTAATTATAAAATCGGCAAATTTAAAAAAAAAAATCAAATTTGATTATTACACTACGATAACCATATAGAAATTTCTTCAAAAATTATTAAAAATTAAATTTACGATAAGGTTACAGATTCTTAGAAATTTATTCATTTAGAGACGTACTATGTATGGGTTTTCGAATTATAAAGATTACTATTTGCTTTTGTTAAAATAGAACTCCCAATTAATTTCGTTCTCGATTTAATAAATGATAGATCCCTAATTTTTTAGAGGAGCGACTGAGGGCGGATCGACAGCCTTTTTTTTTTTAGGCGTCTTGAGATAGGGTCATCCCAGGCCCCTTAGGAAGTGATTTTCCCCCATGGTAGGATGTTTGGATTTTCCCTTCTTGGAATAGAGGGAGGTTGCTCCTTCCATCTTTTCATTAGATTTTTTTTTTTCTTTGGAGGTCGGTAATCTATATCGTCCTCTAAAATGAATGGAAACAAAATGTGCATTAGAAGGAGAAATCTTTAAAAGAAAATTGTTTAAATGGGTAAAAAGGTTGGCTAACCAGGAGTTCTTGGTAATTACTTCGAGACAAAGTTTGAAATCCCTTGATGCTGCTAGATTGAACTTTCATATATTTTGTGGAGTAAGGATCTCCTTATAGTCAGTGCTAGCTGGAAAATCCTCTGAGTAGAGTTTGTTGAAAAGCGTGAGGTCCTACTCTGTCCAGAAGTCCTTGACAGTTCCTATAAGTAAGGGAAGAGTGAAATAAAGGAGTTGAGTGGGATCAGAAATCAGGACGATCACATGAATGCTACACTCACTATAAATGATTAATTTTTCTAGAATGACAGAATCGTCTTCCATAGGATCCCTAGGTTCCAATTTCCATTTATCGCTGACCCACATCCAGTTATATTTCTAGTTTTTGATTGAGTCGAGAAGGCGGAGAATAGGGTTTCTCAAGTTTAGAAGCTCGGTGGCATAATAGAATGCTAGACCGGCGTTATCTTTCTTGATGTAGAACTCGTTGAATGTCCTAATTGAAGACATTGGCTCACCGAGCCCCTTCCAGAGTATTATAAAGGTGAGCATCATCCGCCACCCATTAGGGGTGATCTAGATTGGCACCATCCCCCTGAAACGTATGTAGTCTGTGACTATCCTCGGCATAGGAAACCTCAAACTGACCTTAAGCATTACCCCTATACAAGCCAAACAACTGGACAGAGGTCAGTGTGCTTCTTCTCCTAGTTAGGGGAGCACAAAGTGAACGTTCTCAGGTACATCATATTCCTGATGCCAGGCTTCAAATTGGGCTTAACGGACCGTGGATCTCATTCCAGTGGTTGCCTATGAGTTGCCACCATCATTAGGGTTTGAAGTAGATAGAGTTTATGGTCTGACCAGAGGGGCATGGTCGACTCAAAGGGGAACAGCGTTGAAAGGGATCTCTTCTTAAGAGAGACCTCAGCACCCAAATTGGCCTCAGAGGATTGAGGCTTAACAGGACGATCTCTCTCATACCTAATGTCACTATTCCCGTCCCTATATGGATTTTTCTATTTACAGCCCATAGCCGCTTCAGAATCAACCACCGCCTCTGATTCTGGGCTTCGATCAGAGTCAAATTCTTTATATGCATCATTGGTATCTGTAGGTTGATTAGAAGCATACTCCTCATTTGTGCAACGGTGATCTATAGAACGATCAAAATAATAAGCTTCTTCCTGGCCCAACTCTTTTCTCCACCGGCCATGTCACTTTCGTAGTCTGAACTAATTGGGTGTAGCTAATGCTAATTTTCATCATAGTTTCTCGAAGAACGCAAATTAAGAGGAATAAAAGGATCTAAAAGTGTACTAAGAGAACATGATACGAGTGCCTAGTCAACCTGTAGGATGATCTGAAGCTCGGATCGATAAGAGAGAAAAAATTTCTAGAGAAAAGGTAGAGCATAATTTATGGAATGAAGGAAATCTAGGGCTACTTATAGGGGAAGGAACACGGAATTCGAAAAGACACTTCTGGATCTGACAGATGCTGATATCTATGTTAGGTCGCCACCAAATCAAACTCCAACAACTGTACTACCCGATCAATGAATGCCACATGGCATGTAAAATCAAAAGTAAATCAAAAGTAAAAATCAAAAGTCAATACAAGGAACCCGGAGCAGTCAACCCAATCCGAAGATGAAAATACACACAGGTAAAAAGCAAGGTAAAAGAGGACGGATTAATGAACCAATTAGACAGTCATCATTTACATTGGCCGATCTCAAACTATCATGGGTAAATGCAAATGATGGGGACATTGTTGGTATCCAGTATCACACAGGAAAAACCCAAATAAAGCTAAACAGAATTGTACCCAATCAGAGTCACACGGGTGATCTGAAGTGACTTGCTAATCAATGCGGTGAGCCTTAATTGCTGTGGTTGAGTTCAGATGGAAGCGGCCGATCAGGCACGAAGGCCGATCAGAGAAGACGTCCGATCAGAGGTCTTTTTAGAAGTAAGAAAGCACGACTTCGGCACAGTCAGAAATTTGTAGTTAATGGTAGCTGCTAGGACGAAAGCTAACTAAACCGAGTACTTTAGTATTTGTCGAAATGAGTTCATGTCTGAACAGACTGTATGAAATTCCCAAAGCACCCTGGAGCTCGCCTATAAATATAGGCCTTGGGGTGCCATTTAAAAAAGGGCTTTTTACCTAAAAAAAGAAAAGTTAGAGAGAGAATTCTGGCAATATGTTTATTCGATTCCAAACTTGAATCCTGATCAAATTATTTCCATTCACAAGTTCACATCGGATCTCATTTCGATAAGGAATCCTAATCAGACCTACATCACACATACTTTGCTGACTTGTGTCCACGTCTGAATTGATCGTCAACAATTTCCAAAATGCATCTAATTGGAAATATATAGTCAAGAAAATGATTTTAAGTACTATGATAATGCTAACATCTAGGTGACAAAAAAAAAAGTTCTGACTGTGTACGTAAGCCTTTAATCTCACCGTAGGTTTTATTTGCTAATGGAGAACTCTTCCACAAGCATGCTTATTTTTATCTCTATTCACCCAGGCTGAATAGCAATGTCAGGTACTCATTATCACTATTATAGTTTGAGCCTAGGCTATATGAACCAAATAATACCTTGAACTCTCTTATAAAAATGATTACCTAGAGATATATACACTTTCATAATAACACTTAAAACATGCTGAAGAACAAATTGGATTAAACATGCTCATAACGAAATAATAATTTATAAAATGCAACCTCATTATAATATGCAGAATGGGAGTGGTGCTTAAGTTCTATGTGATTGAAAATGAATACATTTCAAGTTCATGCCAGGTTACATATAGAAATTATATTTTACTTGTATATGGAAATTATATTTAGTCAAAGTATAAGCAAAATCCAGTGTAGGTTAACTTATTGAGATTTATTTGCCTCTAACTAAGATGACTTCATATCCTTAAAGCACATTTGTAGTTGGGGACAGGCTATTCATTGGGTAAAGTATATTTTTTATTTATGCGTCTTTTAGTTATACATCAATATTATTTCCTCAATAGGATTCCTTAAGCTTTTTGTTTTCAACCACTATAAGTTCCCAATTTCAAGTAATATACTCCAATAGATCTAATTGCAAATATATTGTCAAGAAAATGATTTTAAGTACCATGATAATTGCTAACATCTAGGTGACAAAAAAGTACTAACAATGTAAATAAGCCTTTAATTCGGCTGTAGATTTAATTTGTTAACAAAGAGCTCCTGCACAAGCATGCTCACTTTTTTCTCTGATCGCTCAAGGCGATTAACAATGTCCTGTACTCATTATCACTATTATATTCTAAGCCTTGGCTTTATAAACCAAATAATGCCTTGAACTCTCTTATAAAAATGAGTACCTGCAAATATATACACTTTTGTAATAACACTTAAAACATGTTGAAGAACGGATTGGATTATACATGCTGATAACGAAATAATAATTTTTAAAATAGAACTTCATTATAACATGCAAAATGTGAGTGGTGTTTAAGTTCCATGAACTATGCGGTTGAAAATGAATACATTCCAAATTCATGTTGGGTTGCATATAGAAATTATATTTTAGTTTCTTTATGACATCATGAGACCTAAGTAGCACTTACAAGAAATTTTATGCATAAAGTTATACTATAACTTTATCGGTGCAGGGCATAGGTGAAAAAGTCTAGTTAAAAATAAATTAGAGGGTTACATTATTAATCATATTCTAATATATTTAATCAAGTATTTGAAATATAATTATTAAATATATGAATAAAAAATGCACAACATCAATGTAAAAATCACGTGCAAAGAACGTTGTTCGTATATACGATAAATTGAGAATAAGATAAAACCTGTAACCACCCGCTCTACTTTAATATGATATTATCTACTTTAGGCTTAGACCGTACGGTTTTGCTCTTGGCTTACCACCCAAAAGGTCTCGTACTAGTTAGAGTGAGTCTTTAGCTTACGAATTGGTCCTATTTTCTCTGCCAAAGCGATGTGAGGTTGAGGCTATCACAATCACCCCACTTAAGGGGGCCCAACGTCCTCGTTGGCAACACTTCCAGTTGGGCTTTGCTCTTGTATCATCTGTAACGACCCGCTCCACTTTGGCATGATATTGTCAGCTTTGGGGTTTATGGCTGACGGGCTTCTCAATGAGTTGTGGGTTCGAGTGGCAGCAAGTTGAATTGCTATTAGGAACAAAGAGACAGTGATGATGGCCGGAATTGGTGGTCGAGCATGGCTAATTTGGTTCGACTCAGAGGTAAAAGGACAACAATGGTTGTTTCTCTACGTGTGCATGGATGTGTATTCGTGTATATGTATGTGTATACCTAATTTCTGGATTTGTATGAATTCCTCACTGGGAATGGAACTTTGTGAATGTGTCTGTGTGTATGTGTAAGTTTTGCTGTCAGTTTCTGTGTCAGGCAAGTGCTGATATGCAGTGTATGTGTAAGTGCGGTATCTACTGCATGAAATGGCTGTTTCAATCTGAGAGTATAAAATGTTTGGTGAATACTTTGCTGCTCTAAATATGTGCTCTAGTGAATGTTATATACATCTAAAGTCTGGGAAACGTCCAAGAGATTAAGGGGAGTACTGGAAGGATTGTTTCAGAAAAATCTGGGGACTTCAAAGGATATCAAAGTAATCTGGTTGAAGTAATGTTAATATCAATTAGCCCAAAATCTGATGAGATTCAATATAGGTCAAAGTGTGTTGAATAGGTCTATGTTTTCTTTGACAAAGCTTAATTTAGCTTGGGCTCATAATATGGGCTCAAAAACTTGGGCCCGAAAATAAGAAATAAAACTTGGACTTGAAAATGACTGAAAATAAGAAATAAAATTAGATATCGTACGCGAGTATTTTCAAGTATCACATAATTAGACTCAAGGTGGAAATCCAATTACGAACTTGCGTTTAGGAGTGGGCATTGTTACCAAAAAACCTGAACCGACAGAGTAAACTGACCAAACCGAACCAAATCGAAACCACCGGTTTTGTAAGCTATCTGGTTCAGTCCGGCTGGTTTAAGGTGAGTTTCTTCCCGGTTTAGTTCGGTTGCTGGGTTGAGGCTGTGAACCGTTGAAAACCGAATCAAACCGGTATTTTTTCTAAACTGAACGGATTCAATCAGAGTGAACCGACTAATCTTGCTTTTTCTTTTCGTTTGAAATCTGATTTTTGAGAATAGAAAATTCAGTGAATGTCAGAAGTAGTGCTCATGTCATAAGAAAAATTAAATGAGATACATTAATGGCCTTTGACCGTTGGTTGTCTTTATGTATTGGGAAGACAAATCAAAGAAATTACCCTGCTTTATATTTCTTTTATTCATGGGGAAGGCAAATTAGGTTCCTATTTCTCGATCTTCTTCAGGAAGTCTCCTCTATTCATGGCCATAAGATTCATTCACAAAGTTCTGAATAAAGCCCTTTCTCTCTTCTATTGATTGCAATTACAGATCAACAAAGGAGAAATTGGTGTCTTCATCCTTCACTAGTACACTGTGAGCTTTGTGTGTATGTGTACAAAGGAGAAATGGCTAAAATCTGTCTTCATCTTCATAGGTGCAAAGAAGAACTTGGCTCCTAATTTGATTTCGGATGTTTCTGATGCTGATTTTTTTTTTCTTGTTCATGTTTTGAACAAGTTTCTTGCATTGATTTTGAATGCAAAAAAATCCCCAAGGAAGAAAAAAAGAGAGGCCAAACTGATCGGAAAACCGAGCCGACTGATTCAATGTCAGTCCGACCAGTTCGGTTCGGTGTTGGGTTGGCCGGAAAGCCGAATTGACCCGACCGACGCCCACCTCTAGTTGCGTCGCATTATCTTTAAAATAAAATAAACGAGTGACGCGAATTTCTTTAAAATCTTTATCATGACTAATATTAAAATAACAGATTATGGTGGTAGCGACAAGTTAAAAATTCTTTAGAATGATTAAAGCAATAATTCTCATTTATGAAAATTCAGCTAGCTACAACCCATTGCCACTTAATTTAATTTCACCCTCAAAATTCAACTTACTTATTCTGTTAATTCCATATACTTCTTCAGTATATCTGCTTCTCTTTTCCACGTAGCCTCTTCACTATTGTGGCCATCCCACTAGACCTTAACCAATGGAATCTCTCGATTCCTCAAGACGTGCACTTTTCTATCAGGTATGGCAGTCGGAGCTTCATCGTAGGTCAGATCTTCCCGTACCATAACTAACTCAACATTTACAACATGACCTAGGTCAGGAACATACCTCCTGAACATGAATATGTGGAATATGTTATGCGCTGTCGAAAGTTCTGGAGGTGATGCAAAACGATAAGCCACGTTTACAACTCTTTCGAATATCTTAGATGGGCCAATGTGCCTCAGTCTCAGCTACCTTTTCTTTCCAAAATGAAGTACACCCTTCATGGGTGCCACTTTGAGAAAAACTTTCTCACTGATCTAAAAATCCATGCTCATCCTTTTCTGATCGGCATAACTTTTCTGTCAGTCCTGAGCGATCTTATTCCTTGATCTAATCTTCTCAATAGATTGAACTGTTTTCTTTACCGACTTAGGGCCCAACATCTTTCTCTCGCCGACTTCATCCTAATAAATTAGTAAACGACATCGTCGGCTATATAGAGCTTTGAATAGGGCAAGCCCCAGTTCTAACTCCAGCACCGGCACCAGTAGTACCTCCAGCTGCCCCCCGCAGTGCTAGTCATCAAACAGTTCCATAGGCACCACCTGCTGATGTTTGATGGTGAGGGTGGGCCAGTGGCTATGGATAAGTAGATCTACACGATGGAGAAGATTTTCCACCACATCTCATACCCCAAACATTAGAAAGTTTTGTGCGTGGAATTCAAGTTGGTCAGTGAGGCTAGACAGTGATGGGAGTCCGCGTCTTGTACTAGAACTGACGAGGAGCTAAGGAACATGACTTTTCAAAAATGAGATAATGGATAAATACTGCCCCAAGCCTTCCGTGATCACAAAGAACTGGAGTTTCTGCAACTGATATAGGGGGACATGGACATCACAGCTTATGAAAGAAAGTTTGAAGAACTATCCCCCTTTGCCCCGCACCTAGTGAACACTGAGCATATAAAGGCCAGGCACTTTGAAAGAGGGTTGTTGCCTAAGATCTGACAGATCATTAGCGTCTTTGATCTCACTACCTATGGTGAGGTAGTAAAAAAGGCTCAAGCAGTCGCTTACTCAAGTATGAAGGTTAGAGGCCAATCAATTCAGAAGGATCACATGAAAAAGAAGTGGTCCAGCCAGAGTAGGAACAGGTATCAGAGACCGGGACAGTATAAAAAATAGAACACTAGGTCAAACAGTAGCCAAAAGAGTGTTGCGCCCCCTCAACGCCAGAAGTATAAGAAGCACCACTTCGGGGAGTGTAGGAAAGGTAGAGAATGTCTACTACAGCTGTCACCAACCAGGCCACTTCGCTTACGATTGTAAGAATGGCAGGCCAAGCAAAGGCATGGATCAGGCAAAGAAAGGAAAGGTCAGGATCTTTGCCATGACCCACAAGGACGCCGTAGAGGACCTAGACGTGATAGCAGGTATGTTATGTGTCTCTGGCACTCCCGTATATGTGTTAATTGACTCTGGTTCTATGCATTCATTCATATCTATTGCATGCCTAGCTAGATTGAACATGGTAGGGGAGAAAACTGGCAGCGTACTTGAGACTAGTATACCATCCAGTAGATTGATTGATACATATGAGATAGTTAGGGTGGCATAGATAGATTTTGATGGAATGATAATAGAGGCTGATTTAAATGTGATTAATATGAAAAATTTAGACATAATTTTGAGAATGGACTGGCTAAGCACTAATCGGGCTGCCATAATTTGTCACGAAAAGGAGGTAGTTTTTCAAAAGAATGGAAATAAGGAGTTTAAGTTTTATAGGTCAAAGATTAATGTACTACCTCGCTTTATCTCAGCCCTTCAAGCTATGAAGCTATTAGCAAAGGCAGAATGTTAGGGGTATTTGGTTAGCTTTCAAGGCAAATCTTCTAAAGATATATCCTTGGACAGTTTAACAACAATAGGTGAGTATCCTGATGTGCACCCCTAGGATTTTTCGGGTGTTCCACTTGACAGACATGTGGAATTTACCATCGACCTGGTACCAAAAGCCGCTCCTACCTCTAAAATTCCTTACCGGATGTCACCAAAGGAGCTATAGGAGTTAAAAGTTCAAATATAGGAACTTTGGAGAAGCGCTTTATCAGACCAAGTGTGTCTCTCACTGGTCCTATTCATGAAGAAAAATGAAGGCAGTATGAGAATGTGTATTAGCTATCATGAACTGAATAAATTGACGATTAAGAACAAATACTAACTGCTGATAATTGAAGATTTCTTTGATCAGCTGAAGGGGGTGCACATCTATCTTTTTTAAGATAGACTTGAGGCCCGGCTATCATTACCTGAAGATCAACTCAGCAGATATACCCAAAACAGCGTTCAGAACCCGTTACGGGCATTACAAATTTAAAGTAATGTCTTTTGGTCTGACAAATGCCCATGCGGTATTTATGGACCTTATAAACAGAGTGTTCCATGAGTATTTGGATAGGTTTGTTATCGTGTTCAATGACGATATCCGAATATACTCGAGGAGTTTAAAACAGTATGTCTAACATCTGAAGACCGTGTCGGAAACTCTGCGACGGGAAAGATTGTACGACAAATTCAAAAAGTGTAAATTTTGGCTAGATCGTGTAGAGTTCTTAGGCCTCATAGTGACAGCCAGGGGAATTGAGGTAGACCCTATTAAAGTTGAAGCTATTACTAACTGGTCTCCACCTACCAACACCACAGAAGTGAGAAGCCTTCTAGCATCAGCTGGATATTATCGGCGATTCATAGAAGGATTCTCCAATAAAGCGGGTCCAATGACACGGCTCACCCAAAAGGGTAAGAAGTTCGTTTGTATGGATAATTGTGAGTAGAGTTTCCAGAGCTGAAGAAGAGATTGGTTTCGGCACCAGTGTTGACAATATCAGATGACTCCAACGAGTTTGTAATCCACATTGACACACCAAAACTGGGGTTAAGTTGCGTTTTGATGCAGAAGGGTAAGATGCTCTATTTTAGCATGATATTGTCTGCTTTGGGCCTAATTCGGATAGTTTTACTTTTAGGTTTCCACACAAAAGGTCTCGTATCAGTTGGAGTAGGTCTTTTAGCTTATAAATTGGTGTCATTTTCTCTACTCAAGCAATATGGAATTGAGGTTGTCACAATCACCCTACCTAAATACGGCCCAACATCATTGTTGGCCACACTTTTAGTTGGGCTCTACTCTAATACTATCTATAATGACCCGCAGCACTTGGGTAGATATTGTCTACTTTGGGCGTAGCCTGCACGGTTTTGCTCTTGGGTTTTCACCCAGAAATACCTCGTACTAGTTGGGATGCATTTTTCAACTTATAAACTAGTCTGACTTTCTCTATCCAATTGATGTGGGATTGATGCTGTCGTAATCGCTTCGTCAAATAATCAGAGGGCTACAACGGAATCTCTTTAGGAATCTCTGGACGTGTGCTCTTCCGATCCCCGCAAAATCTCCTCCGGAATCTCCTCCTGAGGATCTTCCTCTAGCTCGGGTACGGGTATATTGTGGTAGCCTCAATCCCACATTGTTTGGGTGGAGGAAGTGAGACCAGTTTCTAAGTTAAAAGACCCACTTCAACTGACATGATACCTTTTGGGTGAGAGCCCAAGAACAAAACCATGCAGACTTGCCCAAAACAGACAATATCATTCGAAAGTTGAGCGCGCTATTACAAAACCAAACTAAATTACAAACCAAAACGTAAAGGTAGGTTCCATATATATAAGATATCTCATTACTGAACTATTGCAATTAATTATCCGTTCATTATTATCTTTAATTGACATGTTGAAGGTCAGATAATAAAGCTTCTTGCATAGAACTGAACTTGGACTGTCCAATGAGAACTTATTTTCATTTTTCTTGATCTTAATATTTTAGTAAAATAAAAATAATCATGATAATGATTTTTTCTTTTTTCTTTTTTTTTTTTTTTGAGAAATCATGATAACATTTGATTTATGGCTAAACAGAAGAAAGAAAAAAAAAGAAGAAGAAGAAATTTAAAAATGAAGACCCTTCTTCTATAAAATGTCATCTTGGAGCATTTACTGA
>CAVNYN010262206.1:0-32168 GCA_963692815.1 Nyctanthes arbor-tristis
TAATTATGTGATATTGTGTTTAAAAATTCATATTTATGTTTGATTTAGTGAATTATAGGCTAAAAGCCGAGAGGAAGCTAAGATGTACGAGTTTGGACGAATTTAAATCACCTTTGCAAGAATTATGGAGCGTAAGGGCCAAGAATTCAAAGCATAAAACTCCAAGGGCCGAAAGGAAAAGGAAGCTTAGAAAAAAAATGTTTTTTTAATTGTGCAGCAGCACGGATGTACTGTGCGGCCCCATCAGCCAGCAGAAACACGGTGCGGGCGCACCGGTCGCCCATGCACCCATACCTGAAGACCAGTGGCCCAGCAGCAATGGCCATGTGGCCGTGTGGTTGTACTGTGCGGCTGCATAGTGCCCTACATGCGCAATTTTTCCTTTTTCTGAGTTTTTTGAGAATTCTTTTATCGTTAAAACTTGTACACGAATTTTACTCTTTTCTTGAGTTTTCTTAGACCTTATATAAGGGGGCAAGCCTAAGACATCGGGGGACATGCCCACAATACACAAAACACGATAGAAAAATGGGAGAAAAACACAAAACTTTTGTAGATTCAGGAATCAAGTTCGAGATTCAAGAAGGAGAAACTTGGTGCAAGAATTCTTCATCTTATTCAAGAGCTAATTACCCAAGTTATGCACTTTATTTATTTGTATTTTTCATTCATAATGTGTAATTGATTTTAAGTTAAGACAAATGATGTAATCTAGTTGGGACCATAGTCATATTTTTCATGCTGAATTTATGCAATTAATTTCTATGTTAAATTCTTATTAGTATATTGTCTTGTTTTCATCTTTTAGTTAATAGATGAATGAATCTATGGACTTTTATTAAATTTGAGAGAGGAATATTTAAGTTAGTTTATGCAATAAGAATCACTAATTTAGACAAGATAAAGAGATTTACTTGTGGTTAGTGCGATTACAGAGGGTGAACTTCGGGGAGGCTCTCATGAATTTATTGTTGATTTATACACTTAAGAGGGTTGTTAACGCGCTCACTTAGAGATAGATGAAGGAGTCTAATTTTGTAAGATTAACTAGCTTCGAGAGGAGTGATTAGTTAATTTCGTGAGATTCAATTGGTAACATAGATTAATTGTCACTATACTAGGTGATTCAATTATGGTGAAGTCGTGAGTCCTAATATATATCCATCATATATTTCTCTCTATATCTTTGTATATATTTTATTTTCTTAATTTTATTGACTTATTTGTTTATTCTTTTTTTTAAAACTCAAAATTTGATTATTCAAATAAAGTTGAAACTAATAATTTCGGTACTCAATCAGATCCTCATGGGAACGATAACTTGAATTCATTGTCCACTATATTACTTGTTCGACCCGTACATGGATATCACACACGTATTTTACACAAACAGTATACAAGAATGAAAATTTCAAGAAAAAGAATCATTAAAATAATAATAATAATAAAATAATAGGAAAGAGAAAGAAGAGAGTTCTCCAACTTCCCACATTCATGGAAATTTAGTTAAAATGATTGTTAATGCCTTCTAGGAATCCTTTCATCTATGGTAGTTTCACTTAATGGCTTGTTTTGGATATACATCTTTAGCAACAAGAGACATAGGTGGTGGCGGCGATGGTGGTAGAGGTGGAGGATGAACCATAACAGTACTGCCCACATAGTTCTTCTCGTTGACGGTGGTTCGGCATGGGCGGCCAACACACCCAGCAGTCCAGCAACAACCATTTGGGGTAGGAGCGCCGCTCTGTAATGATGGTAACAGAAGAGGTTGTTTTGTTTTCGTCCATTCTTTTTCTCCATCACTTAGAAGTCGAGCACATTCGTTTGGCTCAATGCTTAGGATCAGGAAAAGCAACACTACCAGAAATAAAAAAACATTTGTAGCCCTCATCTTCTTCAATTTGTTCAATTCAAGAAAAAGGTAGCTAAGTGAATATTTGTTAAGAATTAAATGTAACTGGACTTGATTTGGGTCTCTATATATATAAAAAGTTATTCATATATAAAATGTTATATCTTTTGAATGTTGAATATATGGCGAAGTATTTGCAAGAATGAGAAATTGAATTGGTCTTGACATGGAAAATGTTAAGGTTTACACATCTAATTAAGATTTCTTATCCTAGAGGACACGGTTTCATAGACATGGAAAATTGATTGAAATATGCCTTGAATGTTGAAAAATATTGAAAAGTATTTGCAAGATTATGAGAAATTGAATTTGTCATCACATGATGAGAAAACGTTAAGGTTTACATAATTTAATTAATTTATTTATTATTATACATCTAATTAACAAGATTTCATATCTTAATTAGAGGACATGGTTGCATGGATCCTATCCACGAAAATTGACAAACTAATTATGTAAGTAACGGAGAATAATAAAGTTTGACCAAAAAATAAACTTGTCGATGAGTAAGAAATATAATAATGATAATATATATATATAAATGTCCTAAGTCGAATGTCTATCACAACGTACTCGCTTATGTTATGATTATATAACTAGTGATACAATCGATATGACACGATCAACAAATCAAACGTTTGAAGAAGTCTCTAGACTAGGTTGTAGGTCGCATATATAATTTTTTCCCCTTTTTTTGCCTTTGAATTTATTCTATGTCTATTAATTAATCAGCGTGGTCAAAGCCATCGAATTTTTATTTTTATTTTTTTTGCGAAGGTCAAAGCCACTGAATTTTTGAAGTTTTGCATTGTCTTCTCTATTGTTGAAAATATAAGGAATATATATAGTGGCATGGGCCTTGAACGGCATCTAAGTATTATATATTCACGAGTCAGAGTTATAAACTAGTGCCACCACACAACATTGAGTTAAAATTTCGAAGTATAACTTCAAGCCTTGGAAACCACCAATAATAATCATGAGGGAAAGATAGACTTCCACTATATAAGATCGTTTAGCTCCGGAATGAAGCCTTGAACGTATGTTTCAACAGACAACGAGATTTATGATGAGAGGCATGGCACATGTGATATATATATTTATTGATGTAAAAATAATATAATGTTGTTAGGCTTTTTACTACTTAATAAACTCGGAGCGATAATGAATATTTTGTGGGATTAGGTTTTATATCCATAGGTGAAAGCCAGTGAATGTATAAGTTAATAATTGCCAATATCACAACCAATTGGTAACTGGGAATAGAGAAAGACCAAGAGCAAGTTTTTAAAGGGCGTTTCTTGAAATAACGTGTGTTACGGCAAGGACGGAGCCCTCCCTGGACTCAAGTCCAGAGCCGCCCACTAAACTTTGGGCCAGACCGCAGTGGCCCAAAGTAAAAAAAAACAAAATTTGTTATTAAGCCTAGGAAAGGAATTAAAGCAACAGAGTTTCTTAAGCCCAAAACAAATAAACACATCTCACCCAGTTGAATTACGTACGTATAAACAAACTAGACAGTGTAGAGAATTTGAGAAACAGAACATTCTATTGCCATTTCGTTCTTCGAGTTCTTCCTGCGACTTCGACAATCTGAGTTTGACAACTTTAGTTTGGCACTTTCCGGCAACTTGAACAGAGGCAACCGGCACCTGGAAGACCGACGGTGAAGGGAAGGATAAAACTAGTCTATTTTTTTTTTTTTTTTACTTTTTTGAATCTCTCTTAAAATTTTAAACTATCAAAAAAATAAGTACTTCTTTAAAATATCTATGAGAATTTTAGTTTTATGCTTCTTTTCGTATGTTTTTGCTTAGTTTATTGTTGATTCTAATAGGAACATGTAAAATTGAGTATTAATTTTATTCTCATTATTATTTTCATTAGTTAATTGTAAACGAGTTAAACCACATGAGCATTGCACAGATGAAAAACTTATTAAAATATTTTATTAGATAGTTAAATATAAATCTTAATATTTATACCCCTATAAAAAATATAAAAATAGAAGTATATATTAATTGAATCAATAATATCAATGGACTTAGTAATCATAAAGTTCAAGATCCTTTAAAAGACAACATACATTCTTACATATAATCTTTCGTACGTATATAAAATCATGAAAAAAAATACATGTTACCCACCTCATTTTAAAAAATCTTAATAAAACTAATAAATTAGAAAAAAATTTAAATACATTAAAAGAATTCAAATAATATTAAACTCACCAATACACACGGTACAGATGGTGAATTAACAAATTATGATGGATTAGAGTTTGTTTTAGAATTAACATTTCAAATTTGGTATGTTAATTTATTAGTGAAAAAGATTAACAAACAAAACAAATGGGCAAAATGGTTAAGGTTTAGTTGTTAAACCTAATTGTCACATATTTAAGTCCTCTTTGAGTTCTTTTCACAAAAATTTTTGTTAAAAATAAAAGGAATAATCACTGTAAAATTTACCAAATAGAAAAGGCTGAAAATCGCGGTATAAAAGGTACGAGACTTAAGTGAATTAATTAATATATTAATATATATTAGTTATTTGTAATTATCTACTTGCAGTATCTCTTGTACAGCTAATGTATTCGTAGATTAGTATTGTAGATGGATAGGAAGTTAGCTTAAAGTTTATCAAGCCTTTCATATTTCTATGCTTATAAATAGGGGTGAACACGGTTTGGCTTGGACGGTTTTTGATTTATTTTTAAACTAAACTATCAGATTCAGTTTGGACAAATTGTGAACCAAAACAAACAATTTAATTTTTCAAACTAAGTCAGACCAAACCTAATTTTTGGATTCAGTTCGGTTTTAAACCACAGTTTCTCTATCAACATAATGAAAATGGACTCAAAACATAATAGTTTTATAAATATAAATATAAATATTCTATTATACTAATATGCGTTTTAAATACTAATACCAATATCAAAGTAATCAAAAGTTTAGTAAATTTTACTAAAATACAAGCGTATAAGTAATGAAATGTAACAAATAAAAAAGCTCAAGTAATATATAAGTTTCAAATAAGATATTGTCAGAATATATTTATGAAATTGCTATTTTGTTCAAGTACCTAAACGTCAAAATTTTAGAAAAATATGGTCAATTAACTACTATATAATTTCTCCAATTTTTTTAAGGGTATTAATTAAATTAGTAAAAAATTAGCTTATTAAATTACTAAAATAAACCAGGTTATCACAAGGAATTCCTTACTAGAGTACCAAACTTAGTTGACGAATTTGACAATTTTAAATGAATTAAGTCCTTTCATATTTTTTCTCATATTACTTACACATTAACAATTTTTTAATTAAAAAATAAAAAACGGTTTGGTCCTGTTTAAAAGATTTTTTAAACATCTAAACCCAAACCAAACCATTTCAAGCAGTTTGAAATTTTCTCAAGCTAAACCAAATCATTTCACTTTTCAAACCAAGCCAATCCAAACCATTTTCTCGGATTTGTTCGGTATTTTGGTTTGGCGGTTTATTTGTTCAGCTCTACTTATCAACTTTGCACTACATATACACCATGTACTCACGACACTAGTAGAGTGGAAAATACAGATAAAATTCTCAGCCTCACTTCTCTTTCTATCATCCATTTTCTTGTGCTATTTACCATTTATATAGCATCAAAGTTGATACCTCGCACGGGTCTAGATCCATGGCCTCAACAGATACTTCTGCCACCACCAATAATGAGTTAGATAACACCCCCAATTTCTCCTCCCATTGTTTTTAGCTCTCGATTTCCAACCCCTATCAAACTCACACCAAATAACTACTTTGCCTGGTATATATCCAATTCCACATCTTGTTAATTGGATAAGATCTTTTAGACTATGTTGATGGATCTTTCCCTTGTCCTTCAACCACTATTATCATGAACAATGTCGAGACTCCAAATGCTGCATTCTCACGTTGGATACGACAAGACAAGCTGCTACTAAATGCCATAGTGAGTTCCATATCACCATCATTGGTGTCCTTTATTGCAGCGTCCAAAACTTCTACTCAGGTCGGCAAACCATATAGAATACATATGCCAAGCCTTTACGTGGTCTCATAATGAGTCTCAAAAGCCGTCTTGGCTCACTACACAAAGGAGATGCAACAATAATGGAATACATGCATGAAGTTAAAAGCAGGGGTGGAGCTGACAAGTGTGGTCTATGGACCGCACTAAACTTAAGCCCAAATGCTAGCCTTGTGAAAAAATATTTGCGTTATAACTAGGCTTGTAGATTTGAACCATTAACCCAAAAAGAAAATTTCAACTTATTTTTCCAACCGGGAGCGGTGGGATCTGATGCTCTTTAATAGAGCACAAATTCATTTATTTCCTGGTTAATAATCCGATGTGGGACAGTTCTAAAGCTCTTACTTTTTATTTCTTCCCTTTAACATTACTTTTCTCTAATTTGATTTTCTTACTGGAATAATGCAAATAAAATATAACTCGTCCTAGGGCTTTGGTAGAAATTAAGAAGAATAGCAAAAACGAAACCAAGAATTTTGCAAAATGAAATCTTTGAAGTGTTTTGGGTTCATTAGAAACGGCTTTCCTCCTTAAAATGTTCACAGGTGGTATTTTAATAAGTTTGTTAGTGAAGGAAATTATTCAGGGGTTTATTTGCCATTCTTTTTCCCATGAAGTTAAATCAAAGAGCTCTTAGTCTTGGCATCTGGTTGTCAACAAATAACAACGGAAAGAGGTTTCTTAGAAATCTAGATAGTTTCTTAGATTGCAGAATGCTCCATCTTTCTCGAACAAAGTGCATATCGAAGAAGGTTGTAAAGTACACTATTTATAGTTGTCTTTTTGAAAAAATTTTCGACTACATTGAGCAAAAATCTAGGCTTTGTCCCTGGTTAAAAGTCTAGTTGACAACTTATCATTGATGAACTCTCGTCCAAATTAGGATGAATTAATTCTACACATTTTGCGTGGTCTTGGACCACAGTATGTTGGCCTCAATGAAGCAGTCAAAGCTTGTGAAACAATCATGTCCTTTGACGAGCTTCATGAGAAGTTGAAGCCCTGTTGAGAGTCTTGATAAACTTTAAGCCAACTTCCTATCCATCTACAATACTAGTCTACGAATACATTAACTGTGCAAGAGATAATGCAAGTAGATAATTACAAAATAACTAATTTACAATTAACTAATGAAAATAATAATGAGAATAAAATTGATGCTCGGTTTTACATGTTGTCCTATTAGATTCTTCAATTGTTAGAGTTTATTTCACTTGAAATTTTGTATTTGGGCTTTTTATTATTTTACGGTTTATTTAAGATTCTTTATTTATAATGAAATTTGGCGCATATTATTGATTTAGATTTATTTGATATTCTATTTACTCCCTAAATTGTGTTGTTGTCTATTCTTTGTTGGCAGTTGACTGCTAAAAGACTATATTATATTGTGGACAATGTCATAATAAATATGTAATTGATCCAATCTTAACAACTTAGAAAGTTATTAAGTTGGTAATATACAACTTGGAATTGGAGCTTTTTTAGCTTTATTTTTCTTGCCCCCTTTTGGCGACCACAGCGACTCAAAGGGTTTAAGGGTTTAACGAAACGAAGCTCAAGGAAACGCAGGGCGTGCTATCAAATTCCCTGCAAATCCATCGCCATGAGAAGGGCTTCGTTTAGATTCCTTTCGCACCTTCACCGACGACACAGTAAAACCACACATCATATCCCTACGAGAGAATCCACCACTCACTATTCTTGCCTAGCTGAAGCTGCCTCCACCGCCACCACCAACAATCAATCATTGAGCCACAACTCAGATTCCCATCTGAGTTCTTGTTCAAAGACTCAATCTTTACTCTTTTCAAGACCCAAGACCATTAAATTTCAGACTTCCACATCTCAGAATCTGAACACGCTTGTTGACCCAAATGACCAAAACGCCTCTAAGATGTCCTCCAGGCAGAGGAAGATTAAAGAAAGAGCACAGATTGAGGAGGCTTTTGAGTCCGCGGAGTCCGCGGAGGACATGCTTGAAGCATTCAAGGACATGGAGGCGTCATTTGATGAGAGAGAGCTGGGATTGGCGTGCTTGAAAATGGGCCTCAAACTTGACCAAGAAGGTGAGGATCCTGAACGGGCTCTGTCTTTTGCTGAAAGGGCTTTAAAAATCATGGATGATAATCAGAATAGTAGTAATAAGTTCTCTTTGCCGCTTGCCATGACTTTGCAATTGTTGGGTTCTGCTTCTTATAGTCTAAAAAGGTTTAATGATAGCTTGGGGTATTTGAATAGAGCTAATAGAGTGTTGAGTAAATTAAAGGAAGGGGGCTCTTGTAGTCCTAATGATATTGGACCTGTTTTACATGCTGTTCAGTTTGAATTGTATAATGTCAAGACGGCAATGGGTAGGAGAGAGGAGGCTATTGGTAAT
Organism: Nyctanthes arbor-tristis; assembly: GCA_963692815.1. Lineage (NCBI taxonomy): Eukaryota > Viridiplantae > Streptophyta > Magnoliopsida > Lamiales > Oleaceae > Nyctanthes > Nyctanthes arbor-tristis. Next base: position 8,354 of record CAVNYN010262206.1, read on the forward strand.
CTTAGGAAGGCTTTGGAGATTAAAGAAATTACTTTGGAAGAAGATAGTATAGAACTTGGCAAGGCTAATAGGGATGTAGCGGAGGCATATGTAGCTATTCTAAATTTTAAGGAGGCGCTTCCATTTTGTTTGAAGGCAATTGAAATACACAAAACCCAGCTGGGGCATAACTCAGTAGAGGTTGCGTATGATAGGAGGCTTCTTGGAGTTATTTATACAGGATTAGAGGAGCATGAGAAGGCGTTGGAACAAAACCAATTATCACAGCGGGTCTTAAAGAACTGGGGTCGTACTTCAGACTTGCTTCGTGCAGAAATTGATGCAGCCAATATGCAAATTGCCTTGGGGAGGTATGATGAGGCTATTAATACTTTGAAAGGTGTTGTTCAGCAGACTGACAAAGAGAGCGAAGATCGAGCTATGGTCTTTACTTCCATGGCCAAAGCTTTATGTAATCTGGAGAAATTTGCAGACTCAAAGAGATGTTTGGAGATTGCCTGTGGAATTCTTGATAAGAAGGAGAGATCTTCTCCTTTAGCTGTTGCTGAAGCGTTCATGGAAATTTCAATGCAGTACGAGACAATGAATGAATTTGAAACTGCAATGTCTTTACTAAAGAGAACAATAGCAATGCTTGAGAAAATACCTCAAGAACAACATTCAGTGGGAAGTGTTTCTGCAAGAACTGGTTGGTTGCTTCTATTGACGGGCAAGGTGGAAGAAGCAATTCCTTACTTGGAAGATGCTGCAGAAAGATTAAAAGAGAGTTTTGGTTCCAAGCATTTTGGAGTGGGTTATGTTTATAATAACTTGGGAGCAGCATATTTAGAATTAGATAGACCTCAATCAGCTGCTCAGGTATTTGCATATGCAAAGGATATCATGGATGTGTCCCTTGGTCCTCATCATGCAGATTCTATAGAAGCCTGTCAGAACCTTTCAAAAGCATACGCTGCCATGGAAAGGTAAGACTTCTAAAAGCCATAGCTTATTTTCAACTTTCTCAACTGACAGCTAATGCTTTATTTTGTTTGTTACTTAACACTGGATTCAGTTCCTAGTACAATACTCTCTGGATACTTTATGCCATAAATATAAAATTCCTGCCACATGTTTACATAATGCCTTTAGGATTTCTGAAAAGTTCTGGAGATTGCGTCATACCGTTCCCTTCAGACGCAAGTTGTGGTTTATATAGCATTCGGATGATTATTTTGGTAAATTCCATTATTGAGCATAAGCATAATATGCGCAATGTGAATCTACTTGTTGAGTTTGGCAGTTTGTTTTTACTGCAATTCAACTTTTGCTTGAGCTATGCATCCATACGGCACTGAATGCCCACTTACCTTCATGATATTCCACATTTGACAGTTATTTTGTGATTTCTTTTCCAAAGTGGAGAAAATTGCTGTTGTCCATCAACAGGCCATGTAGTCTTTTGCTCTCTTCAAATTTAAAGTTACAAAACTGATGCCGAAGCTTGGGAACCGAAGCTTGGGAACCGAAGCTTGATGTGGAAACTATCCAATGTTTGATCTTTGCAATCATGATATTCACTGCTAATCTTAAAGAAATTCACTAGCTCATTAGTAATAATAGCAGAAGGAGACTTGATTGCTTGGTTCTTGAAAAACCAGCAAATTAATTTTTTTTTTCTTGCTGCTAATATTAACTTTGTATATAGGGCTCATATGGAAATGATTTTTGGATAATTGATTTTATGAAAAGTGATGTTTTGTAGAGAATGTGTGGTTAGAAAGTAAGAAAAGTCACGAACTTATGTGCAAGATTATTTTAACGGGTAAATGTGTGGTTGAAAATGAGTTTGAGTGATATTTGATTTAGAGAAAACCATTTTCATACAGGCCTTAAAGATTCTAAGTTTCTGAAAAGTTTATATCTGCATAAAAATGTCCTTATCTATCATTTGTTTTACGTTCATCCACCAGCAGTTTAATTTACTAACAATAAGTTCTGGACAAGCATTTCTTGAGTATATTGAAATCCTAATCTAATACTGTTACTGATCTAGCACCGGAAGACTGTTTTGGAGTTTACCTGCTAATTTATTCTGTTTCCTTCTACTTGGGGGCACAAAGAATGATAGCTTGAGCAAGTTACACTTTTGGTTGAAAGAAAGGATTCATTAATCTATGTTACATTTCCAACGTTGAAACTTGCCATAGAATTAGCATTGATTTCTGGGAAATCTTTGCTTGTTCTCTTTCAGGAGCTAACCAAGCGAGCTAATGTATTTGCAGTATAGGTCGTATCTTCCCCTTTTTTGGCTTGCTTAACATGTACATGGAGCTAACTTTAACCTGAAAATGGAGGCAAAATATTTGATACGGTCATTAATCTTTCTTTCTAATACTCCCTTAGAAAATGTTTTAAGGAGTTCTTGAATCTTTATGAGTGTCCAGTACCATTGTAAACGGAACACCTTCAAGTTTTATATAGTTTGGAAAAAATGATGAATGGTTATGAGCACCTGTCTTGCCGTTGCTTTTAAGGCTTCAGCAGATAAAAATAAAAACAAAAGAGACTTATTATCAGTCTGTAAAATAATGTGAGATTATCTTATTATCAGGCTATGTAAAACGATGTGAGATTATCTTATAATCATGCATTTTTGGTTACTATTGTGTATAGCTACTTATCTTGTATTTATTGGATGGAAAAGGTATGTTATTTAACCTCATTTTCTTCCCTTCAATCGAACAGCTACCCTCTTGCAATTAACTTCCAGGAGAAGGTAGTTGAAGCTTGGGAAGGTCATGGACCAAGTGCAGGAGATGAACTGAAAGAAGCCATTCGAGTTCTTGAACAATTAAAGGCAAAAGCACGTGGTTCATCATCTGAGTCTCTTATGAAGGCATTGCCTTTGCCTCGTGAGTGTGAAGGTCTCCCCAGGAAGAATCTGCAGTCTCATGTCTCTGTCAAGGAAAGATAATTGACTACAACTTATAGTTTCATATCTTTACAGTTAATTTATGGTGAAACACGTGTTTCTCCTCAAAAAAGTTGGAGCTACCCATTTATTCTACTTTCTGGTGCTTTCTATATAGTTAGCCGTGTCATATGCCAAAGAAATCTTGTATGGGGTATTTATATCTTTAGTTACTGGCTATATTTGGTTTGAGTTGTCACTAGTTTAAAAAATTGAGTTAAATTCTGAAAAAAAGGAGTCTGGAAGTTCAATTGTGAGCATTAGCCACGGTACAAGTAACCTTCCTGATCTTGATTGCTCAGTTTAACTCATTAGGTAGATTACCCAATGTTGAGAGACGATGTAGAAAGGTTTGAGTTTGTGCTGGTGTGCAAGCCATGAAAATTTGTAACCGGATTCAATATTGTTGCAGAAGATTAATAAGATTCAGACAGGAATTCTTAAAAATTCATCCATGGTCATTTTGGAAGCATCATACATCGATGCAAATGTTTGGAACACAAATGAAAAACTTGTTCTTGGTCACCTATGACCCATTTCTGCACCTTCAGAAGAAGACCGACTGGGATGTGTGTGTGTGTCTATCTAGATATATATATATATATATATATAAGAAAACACTACAAGGAGTCGGTGGGGTTTTACGCCCCCATAGTTTTTTTTTTTTTTTTTTTGCCCCCACTTTTTGGTTGGGGGGGGGGGGGCGTGTTTAAGATTCCCTTACCCTTTTAGTTATTGAAAGAATCAAATATACGAGTTTGGGGAGGGCCTCCCAATGCAAATACATTTTAGTAGAAGAAAAAAGAACGATGCATAAAATGCACCTATGACAACCTATTACAAAGAAAGAAAGAAACAAAATAAGGAATAACAAATCAATCCAATTCCTTATTGAGCTTAACTTTCCTGAGGTACGGTAATCCCATCCTATCAGCTCTGACAATACCTTTGAGTTCCTTATCTAAATGTAGTCCCTTTATTTGCTAACCAATCAGCTGCCTTATTTGCTTCTATACATTTATGATCTATAGGTGTGTGGTTTATTCTAATGAAGCTCCTAATTTCTGCGAAAATATACTAGAGATACCATGATCCCCCATCAGTATTTTCGATGAGATTAACAGCAGTTCTGGAATCTGTTTCAATGCGATTAGTCAGGTCCCAGCCACTTCACAGCTACCCATCTAACGTCTGGCTTTATTCTCTCAGCTTTCTTATCAAATAATTTGGTTAAACAAATCATTCCTTCTACAGCTTTAATAACTCTATGTATACTCATCATTTTATTTTCATATTTAGCATGGTTTCTGTCCAACCATAGGAACCAGAAAGATTATAAAAGGAACACATTGGTCATTGCACTATAACAGATTGATTCTGGCAACAAGCCAGCCATTTAGTGAATAGTTGAATAGGGTGTGTAACAGTACCCGTAATACCAACCTTATAGAAAGAGTATTATTGTGTGTGTAAAGCATATCTTACAGCTGATATACTAGCTTGCTTAATTTTTTGCTAAATGATTTCGAATTGACAAGAAGCATAAAACATATTAAGCATATGTTTGATTCAATTTATGGTAGTTGATTTATAATGAGAAATTATATAGAGGTGAAATGAGTAGTGTAGATTTAATAGAAGTTTGATATTTATGATCATAAGTGAGTAGTTGTTAAGTCAGTAGCCAAATCAATGCTACGAGGGATTATAATGTATTTTGATAAAGAGGATCAAACATGGGCTAAATTTATAAATTTTGGAATGCGGTCACATAAACAACACTATAGGAATGTACCATGATTTATAAATTTTGGATAAGATTTTTGCTGAATGATATTGAGATGGCAAGTGATATCTATTTATTTTAAAGTGACGTGATCTATCGAAAACAGGATCTTGCATGTGAATGTTAATATTGTGTCAGATACATTGGAAATATAGCAGATTGACAACTTTATGGACTTCGTTAACTACTCTCTTTATATGTACAGTCGTTGGACAAAGCTGACTTAGCTAATATTTATAGTATCTTTTGGATCATCAAATTTGTGTCCTAAGCATTTCCAATAAAACAATATGTATGTAGGAGAGATATAAACGCATAAAATATCATATTTCAAGTTGACTTGGCTAATATATTTTTTTTACGCATAAAATATCATATTTTCAATAGCTAGACCTTCAATTAAACAATAAATTGGCGGTCTGTTAGCTCATCATCTACTTTGAGCAGCACAAATTTTTGGTACAGTAGAATATCCGACTTTGCTTTCATGTAAAATTTTAGTTTCTTTTCATTTTGATCTTGATTCAATAGGCGTCTTGAAATGTTCATTCCTGAGCATGGTAGCTTCCGCATTTAATTCTTGCTACAAATTTTTGTATGACTAAGAACCGAACACTTTATCGCCATTAGTCTTCAATCTTTCAATCTTGTCTTCATTTTTTCCCTCGCCCTGTAGGTCCTTAACCTTTCATATAATGGTTGAGTTTTATCTTTCCGTCAGATTTCCGTTTAGACCCTATAAAATGACCATTTTACCCTTATATTCTCAAGAGATTGGGGATTAAAGGTGAAAGTTACCCTATGTATGAAACAAAAATTGAAAACAGTAAATTGAAGAAGATATAAAAATAAATATTAATTCTATCGTACCTTGCCGCTTGGGCCAACATTTTTTTCTCCTTTGATTGCATTTCACCATGAATTCATTTCCCACAAGAGAAAAGCATGACATAATAATATTTATTTTTAAATATTCATAAGAAACACTTTTTCTCCTTCGATTGCATTTCACCATGAATTCATTTCATACAAAAGTGAAGCATGGCATAATAATATTTATTTTTAAATATTTATAAGAAAAAAAATGATAAAAATACTTATTTTTATCAGCTTATTATAAATATGAGATAATACTTAAATCAAAGATTTAAAAAAATAATAATAAAAATTTACACAAATTCTATAACATATAAAATTTATATCAAACACCTATAAAATAAAAAAATTGGTAATATAGTCAAAATTAACAAAGTAATTGATGCATGACTGATGCATCAATTAATATCATATTTACGTCACTCAGTTTGTTTGTGTTCTCACTCCTTTGCCTATATAAGGGATGTGCTAGTGATCTTGAAGAGCAGAGTCTGTGAAATAATAAAATAAGCTCTTTGTATTATCTCTCGATGTCTTTCTAAAATTCCCTCTCTTCTTCCTTTGCATCTTATGAATCTTTGAGCCCTCAGTAGCTCCCTGAGGCATGTATCGGGCAAAAATTGAGTAGCAGTACAGTTGCACCTCTGAGGTGATCCTCTGTACCTACTGACCATGATCTGCTACGGTGGTGTGTGAACCCAAGAGTCCGGCCCCCTTTTGAGTTGTCGAGGTTGGCGTTGTTTTTGGGCTAGAATACCGTGGTTCGCATTCCCGCTGCTAGGTTGGTATCAGAGCCAAGTTGCTTTCTTGCTGGAACATGTTCTTAGGAGTTTGCTGGTTTGTCTTGATGATTCAAGGGTGTTAAGGAATAAACTATTTCATGAATGTCTTTCTTTTCCACTGCACTTACTCCCACCTCTTCTTTTTCTAAATCCAACTCTTCAAAAATGGAATACTTATATGAGATTACATGTTTGTCTGATGATGATAAAGTTCCCCTTACTAGTCGTTCCCTAGTGAATCCATATTCTGCGCATATGAAGCCAAAACAGTCTCTTTCTAGAACTGTTAAGAGTCTTGTTTCTCCATCCAAAATTCAAGTTAAAGAATATGTCCAAGCCTCCAAGTTTGACCAGTATCTGCTACCTACAACTGAGCGAGAGCAGATGGTTGCTCTTGAAATTCTCTCCCATCTACCTAGGGAATGGTTATCAGCAGGATATACTCATATCCACTTTGGTGCTGTACGGATTGCTCTTACTCTTCATGGCAGAAAGGGTTTGACTGCAGTTTTCAAAATTGCTTTACTTGATACTCATTATGCTGATTATCAGCATGCTTGTATCGCAACCATGGAAACTACTCTCAACGCTGGAATTGTAGTGTTCACTATGTTCCCCAATTTCAACATGTCCATCAGGGATTCATAGCTGATGAATGCCTTGAAAATTCAAGTTCAGATTGTTGGAGCAGTTCCATCCACTGTCACTTATGCAGCTACCTTACACTACCAAATGGTATATCGAATTCAGAATCACTCCCTTGATTTTGCAAATCTAGGGACTGAAGATGCTCTCTTTATTCAGGTAGATACAGATCATGTGCCATCTGTCACTCATGTGCCCAGATAGATCCCAGATCTGAGTTGATAAATCTTATCCCAAAAACTTGGATTACCAGTTATGAACAGAAGCATCATGGTAACAAAAACGCTCAACCTGTCCAATCCACTGAGCCTTTATTTCTAAAGACACCCTATGGAGAAGTGGAGATCCATTCTAGGAAAAAAGAGCCAAAAAAGCCATAGTGTTTAAGATCTTTATGATCCTCCGAGTCTATTTTGGTAGTGACAAAAATTTGTTGAAGGATTTTATCCTTCTTTTTGCTAGGACAGTTTTTTTGCAAAATGACCCCTTTTTCCACAAATGAAGCATCTGTTTCCTTTCTTTGTAGAATATTTCCTTCTAAAGAATTTACGTCTCTTCTTTTTGAAGAAAGGCTTATCAGATCTTTGAAATTTGGGCCTGAATCTTTTCTTGTGAAATTTCTTCTTCGTAGAACAGTCACAATTCTTCATAGAATGTTTGCATTTAATCTGTAAGTCTGGATTAGAACAAGCATTTTTCAATTTACTGCTTGTGGCACTGACTTCCTTAAGAAACTCTGTCCGTATACAAAGTTTATTCAGAGTTTTCATAATCCATCCCTGAAGTTCTCGAAGAGATATTTGTTGCAAGGTTTGCCCCTGAAATTCAAGAACGCAAAGAGTTTCTTCGCCAAGTGGATCAGGAATAGAATTCAAATAAGCTTGCTTAACATTAGCATCATCGAATCCGCCAATAACATAGTACCTTTGAACAGCATTGCGAAAATGTCTTTCCAGATCCTTAAGCTTGTAAGAACAACATTTGAGTCTGAAAAATTCTTCACGGGCTGTGTCTCTAAGATGATCTATTTTGTCACAGAATTCAAAATGTAAAACTTGGAAGAAAGCATCAACCGTAGACAATTGCAATAGTTGCCTTTGTCTATATTCAGCAAGATTAATATATCAATCTCTAAGAAAACCAGTGAATCGAGTTGCACAGGCTTGAATGACAGTAGCATGCGACATGTTCGGCTTTAATAACTCAGAATAAGCCCATGCGAGCATTTCATAAAACCTGTTCTTCCATTGGGAAGGAGGAATGTCATCAAAAGTGAATTTTGTAGAGGCATTTGTGTAGAAGGATAAGCCGATGAAAACGCTTCTACATTCGGATTAGGACTTTCATCACTTTCATCAATAATTTCCTCAACCATTGGTTCAGTAGTTCCTGCAGGCTGTTGTTGTTGACCAGAAAGTCCGGAAGATGATGTCTGGCCAGGCTCAGAATTTGCTGCCATAAAGAGAGGAGGGCAATCTTGATAAGAAGATTCATCAGTAGAATTGTCAGAGGATTCATCAGAGGACAATGCGTCCTTGATAATTGGAAAAGATGGAGGCTCGTATTGTATAGTTTGTTGTCAAAATTCTGATATGGGATTTTGGCCATCATTTGTGAGGGTTTTGGTTCAAAGTGTGGTTCCGTCATGGAAGCAGGTAAAGGTTGAGTGATAGTCAGCTTTGGTTCAGAGGCTACATGAGTGGATTGAACAGATTGAGTCTGTTTTGGCGCATATCTAAATTTTAGCTTTGGAGGTCGTAGCTTTCTTTCCCATTCTTCTAAAGAAAAGAAAGCTTTACGAGATCCAAAAACAGTAGATTCGGTTGGTAAGTCAAGTGGCAAGGGCTTTATGGATGTGGAAGGGAAGTATGGTGTGGATGGTGGTACAGATACTGCTGTTTGACGTTCCAAGGAAGATAGCTATGTTTTTAGAGAGCGAGTCTCTCTTTCTTGGGAGTCAAAAGGTAATCTTTTTTAAAGCAGGGTTATGATTGCATTATGAAGTTGTTGGATTTTCTATCTGCAAGCTTGTATGGGGGTGAGTATGGGTTGGGTTTGTTGTTGTAGAGTGGCTTCAATCCTCTGTTGACTCTGATCAATCTTTTTGAGCAAATTGTTCTGACTCAAAGCATTTTTTGATTGCCAATTTAACATTGCTTCTGCAAGAGAGAGTTGATCTAAGGATCCATTTGACATTCGAGAGGTTGGATTGGGTATTTTCCAAGAGCGGGAAGAGTGATTTTTGTCAAAAGACCCCAGAGGGGGAAAATCATCTTGAGCTGGTGGATGAAACATATAAGCCGTCTGAGAAACAGGAGGTGATGGTGGACTAGACCAATCTCACCTTTTATGATATGACTCATGATCATCATCATCTTCATCCCATCCAGTCGGAATGATATGTTCATCAGTCTGTTGAAGAGGAGTAAATTTGACATAATAGTCAAACTTTCCAGAGGGTTCACCAAGAAGACCAACGGTTGGATCAGTCTGATTCTCAAAAACTTGGTGAAACTGCCTTTGAGACTTTCCCGGGAAAATATTGTCATTGGATTTGATCTTATTCAGCAACTGTGGCAGAAGCGAGTTATTCTTCTACCTGATGGTTTACGGTTCAAGTCCTATTATGTTCCTTATCTCCAACCAGGTGTACATTTTTCTCTGCTACACTACCAAAATATTGCCTAAATCCTTACCCGAGATTGTTGTATAGAATCTCACACAAATTTTCTAACCAAATGCACAAGCCCCTTATGGAAAAACTCAGATTTCTTCATTACTCTCCATTTTAAGAAAAATGAAGATATTAACCCTACAAAAGCCAGCCACAATGGAATGAATCCTGAACACCTTCAACTTGCCACCAAAGAACTTGCCCAGTTACAACAGGAAGGACTTATTGAGCCAACAACTTCTCCATGGGCATGTCAAGCTTTTTATGTTAGCAAGAGAAGTGAACAAGTCAGAGGAAAACTCAGATTAGTCATTGACTACAAGCCTCTCAATGCCTTCATTGCTGATGAAAAATTTCCCCTTCCAGACAGAAAAACCATGTTTGCCAATCTATCCAAAGCTAAGGTCTTGTCAAAGTTTGATCTTAAAGTAGGATTTTGGCAACTAGGTATTGCTCCTGAAGAGCGATACAAAACAGCTTTTTGCATTCTAAACCACCATTACCAATGGACTATTATGCCTTTTGGTCTCAAAACAGCACCTTTATTATTTCAGAAGGCCATGACAAGGATATTTGATCCCCTTCTCTCTACTGCTTTAGTCTATATTGATGATATTCTCCTCTTTTCCAAAGATGAAATTTCTTATGAGTAGTCATCCCAATTTACCAATATTGTCAAGAAATATGGCATTATGCTTTCTCAGAAGAAAATGGTGATTGAAACAAATGAAATTGATTTCTTGGGATGCACATTAAAGATGGTTAATACTCGTTACAGTCTCATATTGGCCAAGAGCTTTTGAAATTCTCAGATAAAAATCTTTCAAAGACTGAAATTCAACAATTTTTTGGAATTGTTAATTAGATGGCAGAATTTGTGGATCATCTCGCCCCTATTATCAGGCCACTCCAGGATATGTTAAAGAAAAATCCTCCTCCTTGGTCTTCAGCTCAAACAAAAGCTGTTCAAGCCATTAAAGAAATGGTGTCCTTATTGCCTTCATTACAGATTCCCACTGACGGGAAAAGAATACTTCAGACGGACGCAAGTGATTGCTTTTGAGTAGCTGTCTTGCCAGAAGAGAAAGATGGACAAAGAAGAATCTGTGGATATAAAAGTGGATTATTTTCTGACGCAGAAAAACGGTACCATTCTACTTTCAAGGAAATCCTCGCTGTTAAGAGAGGAATTGAAAAGTTCTAATTTCATCTCATTGGTCACACTTTTTCATTGAAATGGACATATCTGCTTTTCCAAAAATGCTTAGCTTTAAAAGGAAGCAGATCCCTAATTCTCAACTACTCAGGTGGGCAGAATGATTTTCTAACTTCACCTTCGAAGTAAAGCACATCAAAGGACAAAATAATCTCCTCTTAGATCTCCTGTACAGACCAAAATTATCTTCCTCTCATACTATACAAATTCCCATTATCTGTATGATGCAACCCTTCAATTTTGTTCATAATTCCCCCCAGATCTTCAGCAATTGATGCAAGCTAAAACAATCAAAGTCAGAGCAAAAGAATCCCTGTTCAAATATCAGTCTATCTTGATTCGTGAACATGGCATTGATGTCTTTGGAAATTTGGGATTCCATCCAGATTATCCCTTGCTCACACTATTCAGGTTTAACCAATTCAATGATAATAGTTTCAGAAGCATCTCTGAAAACTGTCTTTTATAAGGAATTATTATGCTTCCTCTGGTATCTATTGGAGTTATATCAGATTGGCAAATATTTTCTAGTGCATTAAATGACCAGTTATCTCAGGCATCTGAAAATCTGTTCCAATGTCTTTACGACATCAAGGTACTATGCAAAGATTTTCTTCGAATGGTTCTACCAACTTGATCACTGGATCAAGATGTTTGAAGCTTACAGCCTGAAACACAAAGATATCAGAACTTCTATAGAAAATCTCCATGTTATTCTCATCTTCCGAAAACAAGGATACTTCACAAAGTTGAATGTTTATTACCATTTCTCACATGTCAAGGAATATTCTCTTTTCCCCTTTGACCTTTTTAAAGATTAGGAAAAGTATCCCAAAGAATTCCGTGAATTCCAGAGAAGAATGACAGAAAGCAATCAATCCATTTCCCATAATATTTAGCCAAAGATTGAAGATGATGCTCCTTGGGAATTCCTCCCTAGTGATTATCGGAAAAGAATCCAGAAAGATATTGAAATTCATGTGTCCAGGTTTAACAAGATAAAAGGAATGGCAAACACATTAGTTCCTTGCTGGGCCTCAAAAGTCCAAGAACCCCAAACTAATCTTGATGATGATGCACCATAGAATTAATTATTCTTGGGCAGACCTTCCCAAAGTCTTGGTATTACCAATAAATACCCTCAATGGACTTTAGAAGGACAATATACTCGGAAGAGACTCTTTGAAGCAAATACATCTTCCTCAGAACAAACCTAGCAGTTCCACAACTCTCACTAAATCAAGCAAAGGAAAAGAAAGAAATCTCAATCCCAGATTGGACTGATAGTGCATTTCAAGACTGCCAAGATCCGAACGCCATTGATCCTGATTTACTAGAACATTTAGAAGAACAAGTATGGCAAGAACACCTAAACCCAAAAAGTCAGCCATGGTGGAAGCGCTTTGGATATCCATCAGATCCAGATGATCCAGATGTCCCTGGGCTAGAAACAAATCTTGAAACGCCGTAATCTTATCCAAAAAGAATCTCTGCATGTGTGCTTGTATTATTGCCTCTTTATTAAGGTATTACTCGCGTCTTTTGAGTCATGTCTGTCGGTCATTTGTTCTATCTTTCTCTTCTAGTAAGACAGCTGCCCAAAAACAATCACTTGCGTCCGTCTGAAGTATGACCCATAGGATCATGAAGATCTTGAATCTCTATTCTCTGAGCAAAATGAACAGTCTCCAGAAACAGTCTTTGCAATTGACTATGATGAAGATTCCTCATATTACTCTGATGACGATACAGATAGCATTTTTGAGTGCTATGAGTGCTATAACATCCAAGTTGTTAACCTCTCGCTCCCATTATCTGTTCCCATGGTTAGAGTGCAAATTTTCCCGAGAAAATATAAGAAGCCAATCTCATTAATTGGATTATTTGATACAGGTGCGGCCAGTTCTATTCTCAATTCAGCAATTCGTCCACCAGAAATGTGGAAGCCACACCAAGAAGTTTTTCAATCTGCCAGCGGTTATTTTACCACTGAACTTATCAGTAAACCAGTAAAGCTTCAACTCTTTCCAGAATTAAGCCTTTACCACAAGTTCATTAGATCTTCCTCACTGGGGAAAGATATTGTAATTGGATTTCTTCAGGAAAAAAGAGCCAAAGAAGCCACAATGTTTTCCTACTCAATTCTCTTTTGAGAATGAGGTAGTCCCTATCCAGGCTTTTGATGCAAATGGGAGACCCATCTATGACAGAATGGATCGTGATGGACACATCTATTGGGACACATGCTTGTGTTCTCAGTGTTTTCAGGATATTGATCCTTATCAGGATGATTATGGTTCCCGGCGATCTAGCAACCTAGCGGCGGGAATGCAAACCACGGTATTATAGCTCAAAACAACGCCAATCTCGGCGACTTAAAAGGGGGCCGGACTCTTGTGTTCACACACCACCGTAGCGGATCATAGTCAGTAGGTACAGAGGATCACCTCAGAGGTGAAACTGTACTACTACTTAGTTCTTGCCCGATACATGCCTCAAGGAGCTATTGAGGGCTCAAATATTCATAGAATGCTAAGGAAGAAGAGAAAGAATTTTAGAAAGACATGAAGAGATAATACAAAGAGCTTATTTTATTGCTTCACGGACTCTGCTTTTCAAGATTACAAGCACACCCCTTCTATAGGCAAGGAGTGAGAACACAGACAAACTGAATGACATCACGGCATGTGCCACGGATTCCAATAATTTTACAAGGTGGCCGACATATGACCTAATACTTTAATACGCGTAAATAAAAATACAAAAAGCCAAAAACATATGACCGACAGACATGACTTAAAAGACACGCGAGTAATACTTTAATAAAGAGGCAATAATACAGACACACATGCAGAGATTCCTTTTGGATAAAATTACGGCGTTCCAAGATTTGCTTCTGGTCGAGGGACATCTGGATCATCTGGATCTGATAAATATCCAAAACGCTTCCACCATGGCTGATTTTCTGGGTTTAGGTGTTCTTGCCATACTTGTTCTTCTAAATGTTCTAGTAAATCAGGATCAATGGTGTTCGAATATTGGGAGTCTTGAAATGCACTATCAGTCCAATCTGGCGATTGAGATTTCTTTCTTTTCCTTTGCTTGATTTAGTGAGAGTTGTGGAACTGCTAGGTTTGTTCTGAGGAAGATGTATTTGCTTCAAAGAGTCTCTTCCGAGTATATTGTCCTTCTTGAGTCCATTGAGGGTATTTACTGGTAATACCAAGACTTTGGGAAGGTCTACCCCAAGAATAATTGATTCCATGGTGCATCATCATCAAGATTAGTTTGAGGTTCATGGACTTTTGAGGCCCAGCAAGGAACTAATGTGTTTGTCATTCCTTTTATCTTGTCAAACCTGGACACATGAATATCAATATCTTTCTGGATTCTTTTCAATCACTAGGGAGGAATTCCCAATGAGCATCATCTTCAATCTTTGGCCAAATCTCAGGGGGAATGGATTGATTGATTTCTGTCATTCTTCTCTGAAATTCTCGAAACTCTTTGGGATACTTTTCCCAATCTTTAAAAAAGTCAAAGGGGAAAAGAGAATATTCCTTGACATGTGAGAAATGATAATAAGCATTCAACTCTGTGAAGTATCCTTGTCTTTGGAAGATGAGAATAACATGGAGATTTTCTACAAAAGTTCTGAGATCTTTGTGTTTCAGGTAGTAAGCTTCAAACATCTTGATCTAATGATCAAGTGGGTAGAACCATTTAAAGAAAACCTTTGCATAGTACCTTGATGTCATAAAGACATTGGAACAGATTTTCAGATGCCTGAGATAACTGGTCATTTTATGCACTAGAAAACATTTGTCAATCTGATATAACTCCAATAGATACTAGATGAAGCATAATAATTCCTTGCAAAAGGCAAAGTTTTCAGGGATGCTTCTGAAACTGTTCTCATTGAACTGGTTTAACTTGAATAGTGTAAGAAAGGGATAATCTGGATGGAATCCCAAATTTCCAAGAACATCAATGCCATGTTCATGAATCATGATAGACTGATACTTGAACATGGATTCTTTGGCTCTGGCTTTGATTGTTTTAGCTTGCATCAATTGCTAAAGATTTGGGGAGAATTATGAACAAAATTGAAGGGTTGCATCATACAGATAATGGGAATCTGTATAGCCTGAGAGGAAGATAATTTTGGTCTGGCCAAGAGATCTGGGAGGAATTTTTTTTCCTTTCATGTGCTTTACTTCGAAGGTGAAGTTAGAAAACCATTCTGCCTACCTTAGTAGTTGAGAATTAGGGATCTGCTTCCTTTTAAAGCTAAGCATCTTCGGAAAAGCAGACATGTCCATTTCAATGAGAAAGTGGTGACCAATGAGATGGAATTGGAACTTTTCAATTCCTCTCTTAACAACGAGGATTTCTTTGAAAGTGGAGTGGTAGTGTTTTTCTGCGTCAGAAAATGATCCACTTTTATATCCATAGATTCTTCTTTTTCCATCTCTCTTCTAGCAAGACAGCTGCCCAAAAGCAATCACTTGCGTCTGTTTGAAGCATTCTTTTCCCGTCAGTGGGAATCTGTAATGAAGGCAATAAGGACACCTTTTCTTTAATGGTTTGAACAGCTTTTGTTTGAGTTGAAGACCAAGGAAGAGGATTTTTCTTTAACATATCCTGGAGTGGCCTGATAATAGGGGCGAGATGATCCACAAATTCTGCCATGTAATTAACAGTTTCAAGAAATTGTTGAATTTCAATCTTTGAAAGATTTTTATCTGGGAATTTCAAAAGCTCTTGGCCAATATGAGACTGTAACGAGTATTGACCATCTTTAATGTGCATCCCCAAGAAATCAATTTCATTTGTTCCACCATCACCTGCTGTTTCTCATGGCTGATTGATGCATGTCATGTGCGCACACGTATCCATGTTTATGGAGGACAAAAAGAGGTCGTGGTAGGTGGGTGGGGTTAGAAAGAATTAATATTTATTTTTATATATCTTTTATTTTTCAATAGTATTTATTTTTTCTCTAAAAAAAATATTTATTTTTGATGTTTTCATTTTTTTTATTATTTAAGGTAATTTTCAAATTTGGTCTTCAATCTTTTGAGAATGTAAGGATAAAATCGTAATGTTGTATGCATTAAATGGAAAAGAGGATTGAAAATTGACTGAATGACGAAAATCGACAATTATATGAAAGGTAAGGGACCCATGAAGCAAGAAAAAAATGAGGACAATATTGTGTAAAACCTGAAAGTTGGGGACTAAAGGTGATATTTACCCTAAACTAAAAAGCTCATAGAATTGCTCAAGAATGTCATATTTTAGACTTTTTAAATGTTAAACTAACACCATTTATGAAATATTTGCCGTTGTGAAAAATGAAGCTTAGCTAGAAGTAAAGTAGTGAAACAGGAGATCTGGACCATTCATGCCCTCAAATGGAATGGAAGATGTCTTAACGGCCCCTTTTGAAATTGCCTTCTAGCAAGCATAATTGATAACTTGATGTCAAGCTCATTATATAAATAAAAGCATAAAAGCATAGGTTTATTTTAAATTAATAATAAATATGGGGAGACTAATAATCTATTATTATTCTTATTATTATAAATTGGGAAAGGTAAGTTATAAAGAATTCAAGGTCAAGGTTTGTGGACTGAATAAAATTTAATTTTGCCTGTAGAAAATTATATGTTTTTGATATGTAATACTTTTTAAAAATAAAAAGCTTTTAGAGATTCTATTCAAGGTATACATTAATATTTTTAATGACATCATATTTATTGAAATTAAAATAATATGAAAAGAAAAGATATATAATAATGTTTAATTTGTAATTTTGACCTCATTATTTTGCCATGTCTCAAGTATTTTAGAATCCTTAATTGGACATTTAAATAATATGTCACATCACCGTTGGACCACAATATTTGTAGGGAATTGTATTTCTTAATTATTTTTGATAAACCCTTTCATTGTTTGAACATAATAGAAAATTGATCTATATAATGAGTATTTGCAATATCAACCGTGTGTGTGTGTGTGCACGGCCTGTGTTTGCGTGCGCACACGTATTACTAACTTTTTTAGGACCACACAAGGGAAACAAAAAAAGAAAGAAAAGGAAAATTGAAATTTTGATTAATAATGTTAAGCAGATGGTCCTGGTGATGAAAGGAACATTTTTTTATATATCAGAAACATAATGATAAGAAAATCATATATTAATTAATTTGCATTATTTCTCATATATATATATATATATATATATGCAATATTTCATTTTCGTTGAATTGTCTTGAAAGCTAATAAAGGTGTCCATGAAAGTTGGGTCCATTCACATTGAAATTTTCAACAACAAATTATGTCCAAATGGAGCCTTCAGCCGTGGCCTAGAGAGCAACATATACAATTACCCGGTCCCTGCTCTCGGAAAATTCTCCTAATTATCAATATGTGTCATAATATGTAAAAATTCTTTGGCATGAACATACTCCACCTTTCCCACAAAAATAGTTGTATATACTATTTTCGTTTGTCTAAAAAGGATATTCCGCCACATAAAAATAGTTCTGTATACTATTTTCATTCGTTTAAAAGAGATAATCCCTTTGTAGTACAAAGATACCCCTATTTATTGAGCATTCTAAATTTATAATCAACAAAAAAGGAGGCAATTAAAATGAAAGAGTATATTAGAAAATATACTCGTAAATTGTGATTTACCAACAACAGTAATTGTATCTTCTTAATCCATGTGAAAAATGAAGGGGTACTATATTTGTGCAATTAGGTATAAATACTATCACTGATCCTATTCTATTCATGATCATGCTAGCAAACTATATATTTTTATTGCAAAATATAAATAAATTTTTCAAAAACGAATTGCGGAGATTTCTGCATTATAGGCAAACTCCTGAGATATGTGTACGTGATTTATTTGATCAAATTTTATTTTAAAATAAAAATATTGGTTGACAGAAACTACGGACATGTTTAATTTCCGAGTGAACCCCACTGAAGGCGTATGATATCACGCTCTTATATTGTTAATTAACCGAAACGGGACCAGTGATTTGAACCGTCCAAATAATTGCATAAAATCTATATTACTTTAGTCCGGAGGTTGAGATTTCATAACTATGATTGATTGAATTTATTTTTATTAATTCAAAATTTAATCAACTAAGATTTAACATATAATTAGTTGATTGTCTTAGATTTGGAATCTTGATGAAAATAAAGACATACAAAATCTGGACATGAGCATTGTTGTCCTCAATTGAAAATTTATTAATATCTACAGATTTGCTGATATATTCCCAGCAATTTTTAATTTTGAAAGAAAAATTTTCAGAGAAGAACCTTTTTGTCACTGCACAATAGGTGTAGTATTGATGTTCTATATTGGGCCACCTCATGCATGACATCCATGATACCATATTCTAAAGAAATTTTAATTTAAAAAAATCGACACGTATGATATCTATGGAATGTGAGACAATTATTTATCTCGCTTTTTCCAATAATTTTTCTTCAAGTGTTATCTTAGCTTTCTTGAACTGATAATTTATACATCCATATCTATTTCTAAAGTTAAGGATGAATACTATACTTGGACGGAGATATAAATTTTGTTTCAAAAAGTTGATACTGAACCCTTTTTTTTTTTGAGATATATATCCAGCAAGGTATGACGTATACACTCGCACTTCTCAACATTATAAGGTCAAAGCTCCCTAGAGCCGACAATTGGATCTTGGAAACCTCATGCTTTCAAAACCTTTTGGCTACACATAGGTCTTCATATCTGAAAATTTTAAGCTAAAAATAAAAGGATTAATCTATGTTTACAGATGAATATACAAATGCGTTTACAGAAAGAGTGTGAAATTATAATTTCACACATGTTGTGCATTAAAAGAAAGAGAAAATATATAGATATAATTATCATTTTACATCCTATCTGTAAAACCCATTTATACGTGTAGCATTACTAAAAATCAAAACCAACGTCTTGCATTGTAAACAATATATTCTTCATGTCACATTATATCAACAAATTTATTATGAAATGAAATATCAAGTACAAAATATTTTAGTTTAAACTTTGACGAGAAATAAGAGAGAAAATGAGTGGGGTTAAATAGTGGAGCTTTGTGCGGTACATGGAGGTCTCTTAAAATTTGTGGATATGATTGATTTGACTAATTTTTATTTATAAATAGAATTGATTTGCAAACATACCTTTCAAAAATTTAATTGGAAACTTCCAAACTCAAAAATCAAAATGACTAAGCTTGGCCCCCCATCCGCGCTCTCCTTCTCTCTTTTTCTTAATTAATCATTTAATCAAATTATTATGGATTCGGTATTTATTACTTTAAAATTAAAATTACTAAAATTTTGATTACGTATATATCATTTCAAATAGAAGACAAAAATTCAACGACCCAATATTGACTAAAGTGATCATTCATTAAAGTGTCATTTTCTTATAAAACTGTGATATAGTATAGTATTTAAAAAATACTAAAAGATGTTTTAAAAAAAAAACGACAATCTAATAAAGTATTTAAGGTAATTTTGGTATGTATGTTTTTTTAAATTACAATTACAATTTGCATTATTATAGCAATGTAAGTGTGTATAGATATATCCAACTAAAACACAATGCAAATGAATTAATAATACAAACAACTGTGTAGGGGACTACAAACTACAATAAAATATTAACGAACTCCTATATCGGGGAAATCTAATATGAGACCTCTACGTTTTAGGCCCTCAACTTTAGCCTCATAACTAAATAGGTCAAAGCCTCATTGGCGTGTGTGTTAGAAATTTAGAGTAGACCAAAAATATGATGCAAGGAGTCATTCTTGCCACATCACATTTTTTTCACTAATTACACTACTTTTTAATTACTTATTTTTCTTAATTACGAATATTAATAAATAATAAATACAATGACACAAGTGGCTTAAATTGTACTCCAGTAATTAGGATACTTACGTTCCAGGCTGGAGGTTTCAAGTTTGAATCACTTTTCCCTCCCCGAATTTCCTTTTCCTCCACCATATCGTCCTCTATCCCAAAAAAAAGGAGCAAAAAACAATGACAAATTGTCTCCTTCATACATACATACACCACGATAATTAAAAAAAAAAAAAAGAATTAAGAAATAGATTCCCTCTTCCCCCCCCCCTTCCTTCGAAAGACTAATAATCTAGTTAATCATCACTCCATAATTAGAAACAGAAAATATATTTACATAAATAATTTTTGCGCAATGGTGGGAGAAATACGATCACGATCACTATGAAATCAAACACGAGCTCAACATCACTATCTTTACGTGGCTCAGATGTTAGGTTAACGTTCCTTGCTTTTTTTCTTTTTTTTTTTTTAAATTACAAAAATCTACATACTCCGTCCGTCCCACAAAGATAATTCAATTTTTTTCATCCGTCTCAAAATATAACTCACTTTCTTTTTAAAGACGTAGTTGAAATATTAGTTTTCTTATATGTTTATATTTAATGTGCATTGTTATATAAACAAAATATAATTATTAGAGTGGAATAATAATTAATAAATGAAAAATGACCTTAAATTTCCTTTTCTAACACTATTAACTATACATTTTTTAATCTTTCCAACACCCTTTTTCTGTTTCTTTTCATGGAATGATTAATTATTCTTCGAAAGGAACCAAAATCTGAGACAATTACTTAAACAAATCAATAGCTCCGTTTATTACATGTGAATTTCCTATCTTATATTTCATCCGTCCCAAATATATTTTAAAATGTGCTAGAAATCATAATAGATGATTCCTTATTTACTTTTTACTATATATATGTATATATATATAGATATTATCGAAAATATCCATAATTTTAAATGAATTTCTGAGGTCATAGCCAATATTCCTAAATTTGAATGGGCTATCTGTTGTTTAAAAATACTAAATATTTAAAAAAAAATGAAATCAAATATGCAAATGCAAGAAATTGCATGACCTAAAGCCAAACCTGGATAGCTTTATCCAAGGACTAGCTAACCATAAATCTGACCGTCAATTTTTATGCTAATTTATAAATGATGTATACAGCAGGTTCTATCTTTATTTTTCTGTTGTATATCAGGTGCTCTAATTACCTATAACGGTTCCAAAGAGATTAATTTTCCAAAAAAATTAGGCTTGATTGCCACCTAAGATATACAACCAACTTAAGATTTATCAAGAATAGTTTTTCCATGCAGCAAATTGAAATTTAATATAGCATTTAATAATTTTATTATTGTTATTACAAACGAAACAAGAAAATCCAATTATTTGTTGAGTTGGGACCAGCAGAAGAAGTAATTATAAGCTATTCAGTTTCAAATCCTAGTATATAACCTATGTTAATCTCCATCTAATATCCACCAGGAATCCAAAAACCCTTTGAAGATTCAAATCAAAGGATCATATGGAAATTCTTATATCGAATTGGTGTGATGTCCAATCCTTGCCGAAAAGTTATGTATTCCCACCAAATAGAAGGCCTGGAGAGATTAATGCTTTTCCTGTCTGCAAAAATATTCCTATAATCAACCTCGAAAAGGCGGAAGCTGGCCATGACAGAGTGGAAACAATTCAGAAGATTTTAAATGCATGCCAAGAATTCGGATTCTTTCAGGTTCATTCATCGTTTCTAGTTAAATATATATGGGATTCCCAAGTGTTTGAAGCAATATAATTAATTAGATAATTATATGATGTGTACTGTTAAAGCAGGTGATAAACCATCGAGTTGCCGAAAGCCTAATGGACGACACGATGAGCATATTCAAGGAGTTCTTCGCGTTGCCAGCTGAGTACAAGGCGAGTTTCTACTCCAATGACATTAACAAGAGTTGCAGAATTTACTCAAGCACTTTGAAATACGACGCTGAAGAGTTTCACTATTGGAGGGATAATTTCACCCATCGATGCCATCCCATTGAAGATCATATTCAACAATGGCCAGATAGGCCAGCCGAATACCGGTATAACAACCTTCTCCTCATATATATATGTTATCAGAGCCCATTAAAGTCCTATGAGCAAAGTTTAAATTAACTAGTGATCAGATTTTGTGGTGATTTTTTCAGGAAAGTTGTGGGTGAATATTGTGTCGAAGTGAGGAAGTTTCTGATGAGGATTCTAAGTCTGATTTCCAAAGGGCTTGGGGTAGAACCGGGGTATTTTGAAGGCGATTTGAGTAAAACTCAGTTGATTTCTGTGAACCACCATATTCCATGTCCTGATCCTAGTTTGACACTGGGAGTGCCTGAACATTGTGACCCTAATCTAATAAGTATGCTTCAACAATGTTCAGTGCCTGGACTTCAAGTCTTTTCTGAGGGAAGATGGATGGGAGTTGAGCCTTTGCCTAATGCTTTTCTTGTCATTCCCGGCCTCCAGCTCAAGGTATATATATTCCAGGATACATTTAATTCCTTGAAATTATAACTTGATTTACTTCTGGAATTACTTGTTCTTCTAGCTAGCTAGGGTTTGCCTCTTTTGAGTCTAGCTAGAAAAGCATCATATGCCAAGGTGGTCCATGGCCGGCCCGTGACGCCACAAATATACCTTCAAACTCATGGCGTAGTGAATTATTAAAACTTGAACTACTTGCATGATTAAAAAGATCATCAATTAGTTAAGACTTGGTTTCTCTTAAAAGGTCAACTAGCTAGAGCCGACAATCACGACTAACTAGTCGCTGCACGTCTCGTTGGCATGCGTCCCAAAGGCTTGGAAAGATGGGGCTGGGACTGGCCCCACACTATTTATTTAATGAATTAATTTTTCAAAATAATTTATTTTACTAAAAAATATATAGTAAATTATAAAAAATAATTAAGGAAAAAAAATCGAGGGGCTTGTGGGGTTTTTGTTTTGCCCCACCAATCTCCTCTTCAGGCCGGGCTGGGGCAAGAATGGAGCATGGAAGGCCGACCTACCTTGTTGCCATCCCTAAACTCATCCCTAAACTCAATTTTCTTAATATAGTAGTCTAAATCATTATATGTTAGTTAATATTTTTTTTTTTGATATATGGGATTCATCCAGGAACATATTTTGAGACCAATTTTTACATTTATTTGCTTAATTATTCTTTTAGTCTTAATAGGGTGGTGCTTAATAGAATTTAATATCATATCAAGATTTTGGAGTTCATCTTTAAATGTCAATTATCGTATTAAAATTTGTGGGTAAATATATGATTTTTCACTTGCTGAATGTAAAAGATATACTTCGATGTTTTTCTAGGTAATCAGTAATGGAAAGTTCACTAGTCCGTTACATCGAGTAGTAACACATTCAAATGAGGCACGGACCACAATTGGCTCATTTCTGAATCCATCTCAAGACGTCGTCATTGAACCAGCCCCATCTTCGGACAGTCCTCCGGTGTACCATCCTTTCACATACAAAGAGTTCCTTAGCACTTTCACTGGGAATAATTGCAACGCTGTTGCACTCGACTATTTCAAGAACAAGCCTAAATAAGTAATTAAACATGTCCCGAAGGAATATATGCATTAATTAATTAAGGACTAGCCACTACTATAATGCTTCATCTAGCTAGCTTGGAAAAACCGTTTGCGCTTGAGATCATGTCAAAATGTTATAAATGTGCGTAGCATCGATTGGTTGGAAGATCCTTGATCTTGTTATGGATTGCAATCTTGCTGCAATCTTGCATTGTTTGAGATTTTTGAAAATTGTGTTACATAAAATTATGTTTATTGCAACCGTTTGCGCTTGAGATGTTAAAATGTCAGGGCGTTGTATCAATTGGAAGACCTTTGATTTTGTTATGGATTACAATCTGACATTGTTTAAGATTTTTTTAAGATA
>CAVNYN010262214.1:0-12075 GCA_963692815.1 Nyctanthes arbor-tristis
TCTTGATGTGTGATTTGTCTATTTGGGGTGATATCTTGTGTGTTGTTAACCTCAATGCATAATGGATATACTGCTGGGTTTATGTGTATTTTCTTCATGTTTAAATAGCAGAAGAAGCTTCGGTTGCTGGTAATTGTGACAGGTGACAGATCTTCTCCAATGCTGTACTTGACTGTTATTACATGTTGGCTTTTCTCTAGGTCCAGCTCTGCACAATTTTTTTGCATTAACTGGTTGTAGGTGAAGCTGATTTGTACTACTATGCCCATTATCTCCCCACTTGTGTACTCGTTATTATTATTCCAATATCCTCTACTCCTTAAAAAGATACTGATGTCTGACATGGCTGCATAGAAATGATATTGAATTGAATATACAAGTTACATGTATTGAGAGTGATTTCGGTGACAATATTACTGCAAAAGGCTTTAAAAAAAAGGACATTGAATTCAGTAAATATATGTGTTTACAGTAACAACCACAAGTTACTTATATTCATATTGATTCCAGTAACAAATATCATTCCAAATGGCTGCAGATCGGAAGAGCACATTGAATTCAGTGAAGATACATGTTTACAGAGATAACTACAAGATATAAATATTCAGTTTGATTTCATTAATATCATTCCAAAATCAATGTTAGAATCACAATTCATATGCATTATTACCTATTGTCAGTAATTTCTGACATTACTGTATAAAAATGATATTGAATTTAGTAAACATATATGTTTATAGTAACAACTACAAGCTATATATATTCACAGTGATTTGAGTAACAATATGATTCCAAATGGCAGCATAAAAATGACACTGAATTCAGTAAATGTACATGTTTACAGTAACAACTTAAAGCTACATATATTCAGAGTTATTTCAGTAACAATTTCATTCCAAAATCATTGTTAGGATTCACAATTCATATGCATTGTTACCTATTGTCAGTAATTTCTGCATTATTACCTATTGATATGTTTTTTTAGATAACACAACAGAACACTCTAAATTCCTAAGCTTTTGTTGTATCTATTTTGTAGAATTTCGAGATCGGAAGAATTAGAAGATTATAGATATTATGTGTTATCATTGAATTGGTCTAATTTCGTAGGTCTAATTTTGTAAATTGAGAGATTATATTTCATTATATGAAGTAAATCTTAGTTTTATATTATCTGATATTTTCCCCAAATTGAATCGATGAATGCAATGTAATGGATTCGTAATATTACCTGCGTTCTTAAGCTTGCTGAGTCGCGTTTGTTGTAACAGAAATCAGGTCAACCGTTTGTGTTATTTGGATTTTTTATTTTGTTGGAGATGGAGATCGATTGTCACCGGCCTAGTTGTTCAATTTGCTTCATCTTCCTCGGTTTTTCTTCGGTGTTGCTACGATTGTGCAGGTTATGTGCTTTGGTGTGTGTTTACGTGTGTTTTTTGAAGTTCTCAGGTTTTATGTTGTGTTATTATGTACCACCTGAGATTTTAAAATATTCCAATTGGTCCCATATTTTTCTAAAGTGATTTTGAAACCCTTGTAATTTTCAAGACATCCCTTATAGTTTTGTAAGATAAATTTTAAGTCTGACTCTTAAGAATTCTCAAGCCTAAATTTTATTCCTTGTTTTCAAGCCTAAATTTAGAGCCCAAACTAAGTTAAGCCATGCCAAACACGCCCTTGACCCGGTTGAAATCATCAGATTTTTATGCTAACCAATTATACAGTTTGCAATCTTTTAGATTTCTGGCTAACCAATCTTACCGTTTGGAATCTTTCGTTTCCTTTATCTCAGCAAGCATAACTCCCTCAATCTCTCATGCATCTCGCCCACTTCGCCATGTCTCATGAGTGTGTGTTTATACATATAAAAACAACAAAAGAGAGTCAAATATTCACAGCAGTAGAAGAATTAAACACAAAATCCCACCATGCACACACGAGTTTTAGTATCCCTATGCCAAACACTCAATATGTACCATATTCACACACCTAGAAATTTATATAGAGTTACAACATTACACACTCCCAGTCTCTACTCATGCACCAAGCCATTTCAATTCATACTCTCTCCAAAGTATACACTACACATATACATATGCTGGGATACCATTTTACAGACACATACACAGACACGCACATGCATCTTTTGCTGCCTTTTCTTCCAAATTTCTGAGTTCGACTCTAATCGTCCTTTCTTCCATTTCACCACACTTGAGTCAACACCCCATTGACCAAATTAGAAAAAAGGTAAAAACCAATAGCTAGCGCCGCCGCGGCTGCGACCACAGTCGCCATCCCTATTTGACCACCAAACTTTCGAAATTGAACCCACAGCCAGAACCTAAATGAAAAGCTAAAGAACCCGTGACTTAACTTGGTCGACTGGTTGCCGGAAAACTCTTCTTTGCCTGAAATCAAACCCATTACTCGTACCCACGCCACTGTCGGCCGAATCGAGACCTCTATCTTACTCGAACCTCTCTGACTCGTGAAACCAGAACCCCAAGCACCTAATTTCATGCCCATTCGTGAACCTGCAACCTCCAATACCAAATTCCGGATGCCTCTGCCTGTGCTAACCCCATTCATTTCTGCCCTCTACGAACCCTATTCGCCTCAAGCTGAACACCCAAAGCTTTGAACCTGAACCACTCCTAATCTAACTCAGATTGCCCTACTTGAATCCTATCCTCCCAGACTTTCTGCTCTCTATTCAGATTTTGAATTGAGGCAAGAATTGATTGGATTAAGGGATTTTAATTGAAGTCTATTGCCCTCAAGCCCCTTGAGTTTGAAAGCGCTTTAATTCAGTCCTTTAGTAGTTCTAGAATTGCGAGTTGGTCGTTTCAGTTCCATTACCTTTATTTTAGTCCCTGTAGTTTCTTTTCAAGTCGATTTGAGACCCTCACACTTTGCCAGTTGTTTATGTTGATTCCAAAACTTTTAGTCAAGTCGATTTTAGTGCCTTAAGATTTGAAGAAGTCTATTTCAGTCTCAAATGTTTTGAAATGTTATGTTTTAGCCTTAAACTTTCCATTAAGTTAAGTTTTAGTTTAAAAACTTTCAAAGTTCATGATTCAGTCCCATACTTTTGTTTAATTTTAAATATTTTCAAATTTCTAATGTTTATTTGTCTAGACAATGAATATAATTTGACGCACGAATAGTCTGCCCTATAGCTCAAACTTGAAAAGAAAAGTTCATTGAGGTAGATTCCATATTCAAAGTTATTTTGAAAGTTATGTGTGCACATTTATGAAAAACGTATGATGCAATTACATATTATGTGTTTATGCATGTGCTATGTTATTTATGAATATGAAAAGTATGCGTACAATTTAGCTCACCTTAATCAAGAGCTCCACAAAATTAGCTCTTCATTTTTTATGGGCCTATAGACATACACAATTAGCTTGTTGAAAAACAAGTCCACAGACGTAATTTACATGTGCACATTAATTGCATAATATGTACTGTATGTTTAAAATTTAGTGCGCGGGAATATACTGAGTATTTCTACGAAACACTCACCATTTGTTTCAAAACATTTCAGGTCCTGAAACTGGATGCAATTTGACCAGGGATGGCAGTTGAAAAAAAAAAGGAGGAAATGTTTATTAGTTGATGTTTCCTTTTATTTGAATAATTATCAACAATGTTGATATTTCAAGTTGAACATTTTGGCAATGGTTTTATTTGTTTATGAAACATTATTTTTATTTAAAAAATTCCGAACTTATTTATATGAATGTTTTATTTCTACATTTGAAAAAGAAAAAGAATAGATTTAGCAGCATTTCGAGTGCTTAGAACTTGGGGTGTTACAATCTGATATCAGAGCGAGGTCTACGTTTCTATAGACTCTCTTAAAGAATATTTTTGAAAAAAAAAAATTTTCTATGTTGACTTAATTGCCACTTGTTGTCATTTGCTTGCCAATTCCAGGCAAAAGTTTGTTTGCAGCTTTCAAGGAAATTTTTCTTGGATGCAATATTGCAACTTATACTATTTTTGTATCTACTGAAAATTTATGCATACATTTAAGAAATGAAAGTTATATGATATTGATTAGTAGATACCATGGAAAATTTAAAGTATTTATCGTATCCCAACAAAGAAAAGAAAAATTTTGTTAGAGTTTGAGCTGGCTATGAGCATAAGATGAATTTTAAAAAAGGTGTGACCAATGTAAAGGCAAAGAAAATTTCTTTGAAGTCCTCGAAATATGGCTAAAAGATATTAAAGACCCCCTCAATTAATTGAGTCTTACATAATTGGTTAACAGATATGGCAGCATATAATGGGAACGGGCATGCCGATACAGCTACGTAGCATATGAGAACTTTGTAACTGACCCTAGCTGGACCAAGAGTGAGTATGTAGATCGTGTTCATGCAGCTCGTACTTGAGCTATGAACTTTGGATATCAGACGAAGATAGCTTGTGTCACACCCCCTTTTTTTTTGGTCGGTTTTATTAAGTATTTTCCTTAGAGATCGGAAGATGGAAGCTTTTGTAGTCTCTTAATAGAACAAAAGACTAACGAGGGTCGTGATGTGTCAATCAAATAAGTCTCATAAGTTTTTTTTTTTTTATCTAAGTCATGATGTTATTAGATTTCTTCAATTTATCTATGATTATATTATTCATGAAATATCTTTTGCATTTCCCAAAAAAAACTTGTTTACACACCTAGGAACATTTTGAAGTCCATGTCACAAGAATTGCTTCTCATGTTTATTAATTTGATTGCATGAATGGTTTTATTTGTCGAAAGTAAATGCAAATATAAGCTTGCCAAGAGTGAATACCAAAGTAAATATACACAAGCAAAACAATCTATTACACAAAAACTATTTTATTGATTAACTAGCCGAACAAAGGATTGGGAGTCTCTACATGGAAAGTGAGAACCCCAATCTAAGCAAAAGTTTTCGGAAGAGCGAATACATTACATGCTATGTCTTTACCTTATTTTTATATAGTCATATATTTATTCTATCATTTCTACTTTCTTACTAGAGTAGTGTTGCATTAGGACTAGAACAAGAACATGGGCTTGTCTTTCCAAATGTTGTCATAGTGGAGATGGGCAAGAGTGTATGCGCAAAAGACATTGTATTCGCATGTTGTTCCCAAGTACATGAGGAACAATGGAGCTTCTTCATAATATACCCAAATATCCGTTTCAACCACATGCATTATCTTACTTTGGTCATGCGACAACCTCCACTGTTCGGCTTGATGCTCATATACCTTTCGGTGGATCATCTACAAAAGAGTAAAAAGATACTAAATGAGTACAAAGTACCCCGTGAGTAATATAATATTTTGGTTTGCCACAAGGTTACAAAAATTCTTTCATGTCACAAATTTAAGAAACATTAGAATGCACAAACCTTTTGAATGCATCACAGGGCCCCAAATGCTAGAAATTCCTACTACCCGTGGCACGCCTTATTGCCTTTCAAATACCAAGATGGTAATGGCAATACAAATGGATTCACAACAAATTTCCGGCTGGCCTTTACCGGAATTCCTAGCGATTAACTTCATCAATCGATAGCAATTTCCATACTACTTATCCCTATCTTGGAGTCACTAGATAGGTCATAACATGGATCAAATCAAAGCAAACTAATACAAAATGGGTAGAGGAACACTAGTAGTTCTTATGCAAGAAAAGCGTTTCAACCATATCCAAAACACATTCTTTTATTTGAAACTTACTTGAAAACTTATGCATGCCAAAGGAAACCAAAATAGTGAGTTACTCACCTTTGCTCTTGTGTCTTTAAGGATTATTGTATAAGTGTGAGTAGAGATATGCCTCTAAATCCTTGCTATCTTCAAGCAAAGTAAGCTTTAGAGTGAGGGTTCTATATGTATATAGAGAAGGCTTTGTTTGAGAGGTCAAGAGAGTGCTTTTGAAAGTCTTTTGAGGGTGTTCTAAGAGTGGTAATATTTATGGACGAAATTTCTTAACTATTTCCTAAAAATTCTTGGATTCCACCTATGATAGAAGGTCCAAATGTCCCTAGATAATTTATAAGCAACCAATGAAAATGGATCCAATTGGGAGCACAAGAATTCATCTACTCAAATCAAGTTGCCAAGTGTGCTTGAATTTGTTTCATGTGAGAAACTTCCAATGTGTCCAAGTGTCCTTAGATTTTTCCTACTTATTGCCTAATAAACCCCTCAACTTAATGTACTCCATGATTAAGTCCTTGTTCTTTCAACTTACTAGTACAAGTATTGCATTTTCGGCCTAAGCATACTTTATCCCCAAACTCGTTACTGATTACACTTTGTCATTCCTATGGCCACCCTACTAACCGATAAAATAGTTATTAAACTCAATTTATCCTTTCATTTTTCATCAATGCAAACATATTTACAAAGTCTTATTACTCAATTACCAAGTTTCTTTATCGATTGCTACTAGTTGAATAATATGAAAGAAGTGAGCCAATTATTATCCCAAAAATACCACTATGAAATTTTTGAATTTTCCTTAGAGTGTTATAGCTTGGTCCATCTGACATCTAATAGACACACTTAACGAAGAAGAGCAGACAGGAGCTATGGATGACCCCTTTTACCTTTACATGGCTCGAGATAGGGACACTAACTTTGACCTTTTCTGCGAGGTGCTCTTAGCACATTAGGGAGTGTATGCGCAATATGGCACTGCAGTCCTTCCTGTGCCTGTACCCGTACCTAAACTGGAGAATGATCTGAAAGAGGATCCATAGGAAGATCTGGAGGAGGATCAAGAAGAAGATCCTGAGGAGGAGATTTCGGAGGAGATTCCTATAGAGATTTTGGATGGGATTCCTGAGGAGGAATTAAATGAAGAGTTAGAGGAGGATGATGAAGTAGAGATTTTGGAAGAATTTGAGCCAGAATCATGCATTACTTGGGAAGACATACCCCCTCTGCCCAAGAAGTTTAGGGCGTCGAGCAATTGGTTAGCAACGATGATGACTAGAGATAGGAGAGGGTTTAGCGTAGTTAATTGTTTGAACACTAGATGCTCATTTGATGTACTCCTCTCGAAGCTTTTTGATAAATAATAATAAATGAAAATTTTTCGTGCTCCTCGAGTTGTTCCTCCTTATTTCCTGTTGTGTTGGAATATATACTTTTCAAGTTATTACAATGTGCATCTTTATTTTGTAAGGAAATGGTGCGCCCAACACAAGTAGACGTGCTTCGATAAAGTATCCAGATCGTGCAAGGAATGGTGCTGGCCCCGGCCCCAGCTCCAGCCCCATCATCAGCTGTAACGCCCCAATTTTGATAAAATAGAAACACTATACATTCAAATTTTTTCTTAGCAATTAAAATTTACTTAAACAGAGAACGTGCTAATTTTTTTTTCAAAACAACATAACTCTATAACCCCAAGTGCAGAAAACTTGAAGCATCAATTCATATAAATCCAAGTAATTAAAAATAAGTTATTGTATTAGCGTTAAATACTAAGAAAATAAACATTTAAAATATAATACAAAGATAACTCCAGTCACTAGGAATTTCAATAAAACGAATTGAAAACTTATCAACGTTTGCCCGCTCTCCAGTCCCCTACACCAACTCTTCAACCTGAAATGTTTTAGCAATGGGGTGAGTATAACGAGTACACTCAGTGAGGTATGCAACAATTCACATCAAATCTAAACATGTAATCTTAATCATGTAAAAATCATACTATAGCAAACTATTAGAAACTGTATTGTGGGACAACTTCAAGGACCCATTTTCGATCCTGGACCTATTTACGGCCCCCGACAGTAAATTCATGTGCACATATAATTAAACTTGCACTGTGCTTTCCCCAAAGGCCAAATTTTGACCTTGGACCTATTTACGGTCCCTGGCAACTATTGGAAATTTAAACACGATTAAAATTGCATATAAGGAAAAGACAAGGAAGATATAACCACGTTGCATAATAAAATCCCACCTGATAAGTCTTGAAAATTCCTTGAAAATGAATGGATGTGAAGCTTCTTGAACTTTAAAGTTTCACCACGCCCTCGTCTAGAAAAATAAATTATACTAAGTATTTTAGAACGCTTGAATTAATGTCTTGGTACATATTATGGACTTTAAGAGTTCAATTAAACTTCATGAAAATGTCGTGATAAGTGAATTAATCCATTAGTAAAATTTAATAGATTAAATTATTACTTTTTAAAGTTATAGGGACTAAATTATAAATTTTGGTAAGTTATTAGGACTTAAGTCAAGGAATTCCTAAAGAATTGGGGTCAAATAACATATTCCAGAAGCTGTTGGGTTAAGTGATAAGTTACAGAAAGTTAGATGACCAACCAAGTCGTTTAAGAAAAGCTGAGGACTAGTTTATATATTACTAGAACTTGTGGACCAACAAAATAAATAATGAATTTTGTCAAATTTACAAAAGAAGTCCTTGGCTGAAACAACATAGTAGCTTTTTGTGGAATTTAAAGGAAAATTAAAAAAGCAATTCTTGATGTATGAATTCTTTGCATATATATACGAAAATGTTCACCACTTCGAGGGCAACCCAACTGTACCCTCAAAATCATGAATGATGACACTTTATGTCAGAAGCACGGAACGAAAGTTGATATTTTCCGGTGAACCGGTGGGTTTCCAGTCAAGAAAACTATATTTTCAAGTTCTACATGGCATGATGAAGCGAGGTCATTGGTGCGTGTGTAGTAACTCAAAAACAAGATTTTTGGAAAGGTTCTCTCAAACCACCTCAGTTTTACGTGATATACTTATATATATATATATATATATATTTGTATACATATATAGACATATTTTGTCGTTTTTGGAATGATAGATTTATGAATAACATATGGACTTCATGCGTATCTACATATATATATATATATATTTATGCATGGTGCTGAACAAGAAAACCTACATAGTATAGCTCATATTTGCTAGAAAGAGAGAGAATTGGAAAAGATAAAACTTACCGTGGGGAAAGAGTTCACCTGAAAGTTGGTTTCGTGGGTACTGAAGTAGGTAAAAAAATTGTGTCCTATATATATATATATATAAGAACTAGGTCACACTACTTTTGCGTGAAAAACTAGAGTTTGATGGGTAGAGGGATTGAGATTTGCAAGGAGAGAGTCACTCTCCTTAAGTAGAGTAAAACTGCCATGTGGTTGGCTGTGATTGGGAACCACATGGCAGTTTTACTCTACTTAAGGAGAGTGAGTCTTTCCTTAGAAAGTTCATTAAGATTTGTTATGGGCCAGGCTTTAGTCAATTTATTTTGGGGACTAAAGGTTTATTCAAAATATTTGGGTTTAATTAATTAATTTGGTAAACTCCATGTTTAGCATTATTTTAATTTGCCAAAATATGTTGGATGAAGTTAATTATTATATTCGTTAAATACTTTGGATTATCCTAAATTTAGAATTTGATTTACTCTTAAATATAATTTATGATTGAATAAATTAAATAATTTGGTGCCTATCATTTATTTAAATTAGCCAGACGAGTGTACTAGAAAAATGTAAATGTTAAAAGTGCACGAGTGGTCATAGCGAAGCTATGTAGTATAAAAATTTATTTTATAAAAATGCTGGTCGCTACACTAGCAGCACCTCCAGTTGCCCCTACAGTGCTAGTCATCGAATAGTTCTGTAGGCATTATCCGTCGACATTTTACAACGAATGTGGGCTGCTGGCGGTAGATGAGTGGATCCACACCATGGAGAAAATTTTCCACCACATCTCATACCTTGACGATTAGAAAGTACAGTGCGCGGAATTCAAGTTGGTCAGTTAGGCTGGATAATGGTGGGAGTCAGCATCCCATACTAGGACTAACGAGGAACTAAGGAACATAACTTGGGCTTAGTTCGAAACTGAGATCACGGATAAATACTTTCCCTAGGTCCTCCTTCATATAAGGGGTGGAGTTTCTACAGCTGATACAGGGGGATATGAACATCACAGCTTATGAGAGAAAACTTGAAGGCTGTCCCGTTTTGTCCTGCACCATGTGACCACTGAGCATATGAAAGTTGGATGCTTCTAAAGAGGGTTGCGACCTGAGATCTAACAAATTTTGCCAACATAGGAATGAAGGTTAGGGGCTAGCCTACTCAGAATGATTATGGGAAGAGGAAGTGGTCAAACCAGAGCAAGAACAGGAAATACGGACCGGGATAGCACAAGAGGTAGAACACAGGATGTAATAGTGGCTAGAAGAGTGTTGCACCCTCACAATGCTAGAAATGCAAGAAGTACCACTTCAGTGCGTGCAAGATAGGGCAGAACATCTGCTAGCGAGGTCACTTCTCTTATGAGTGCAGGAATGGTGGGCCAAGCAAAGACACGGATCAAGCGAAGAAGGGGAAGGCTAGGATCTTTGCCATGACCTAGGAAGATGCCGTGGAGGACCCAGATGTGATAGCAGGTATTTATCTGTCTCTAGCACTCCCGTATATGTCTTGATTGACTCTGGTGCTATGCATTCGTTTATATTTATTATATGCCTAACTAGACTAAACATGGTAGGGGAGAAAACTAGTAGCGCACTGGAGGTTGGTATGTCATCAGGTAAACTAATTGATATTTTTGAGATAGCTAGGGCAGTATAGATAGAATTTGATGGCATGATAATTAAGGCTTATTTAAATGTGAGAAAAATGAAAGACTTTGACATAATTTTGGGAATGGACTGGTTAAACACTCATCAGGCTACCATAATTTGTCAAAAAAGGAAGTAGTCTTTCGAAAAGATGGAAATGAAGAGTTTAAGTTTTGTAGGCCCAAGATTAAGGCACTTTCCTGTCTTATCTCGGCCATTCAAGGGAGGAAGTTATTAGGAAAGGCAGATTATCAGGGGCATTTGGTTAGCCTTCAAAGCAAACCTTCTGAAGATATATCCCTGAATAGTGTACTAGTGGTGAGTGACTACCCTGATGTGTTCCCTAAGGATCTATCAGGTGTTCTACCCAGCAGGCAAGTGGAATTTACCATCGACCATGTACCAGGAGCCGCTCCAAACTATAAGGCTCCTTATCAGATGGCACTAAAGGAGCTGCAGGTGTTAAAAGTTCAAATAGAGGAACTTTTGGAGAAGAACTTTATCAAGCCAAGTGTGTCTCTCTGGGAAGCACCAGTCTCTTCATAAAGAAGAAGGACAGGATTATGAGAATGTGTATTGACTATTGTGAACTGAAAAAGTTAACAATTAAGAACAAATGCCCATTCCCCGGGATTGAAGATCTGTTTAATCAACTGAAAAGAGCAGCTATTTTCTCTAAGATCAACTTGAAGTCAGGCTATCACCAACTGAAAGTCAAACCAATAGATATACCTAAAACAGCGTTCAGAACCCATTACGGGCTTTACAAATTTACTGTAATGCTCTTTGGTCTGATGTGCGGTATTTATGGGCTTGATAAACAGGTGTTCCACGAGTATTTGAGTAGGTTTGTTATCGTGTTCATCGATGATGTCCTAATATACTCGAAGAGTTTGGAACAAGATGTCAAACATCTGAAGACCATGTTCACTACAAGAAAAAAGTCCAATAGCGGGGACTCACGTCGCCGCAAAATACTTATATGTCACCGCAAATGTATGATAGCAGCGATAAAGTCGCCCGCGAATGTCGTGGCAAAAAACTTGTGGTAGTAGAAGTCACTGCAATCTAGGAGCTACCCAATAGCGGCGATGCAGTCGCAGCTGTATGATAGATGTGTTTTGGTCATTAAAAACGCATGATCAATCGGTTTTGGTGATTAAAAAATTTTTTAGCCCGACCTGACTCGCCCTAGGCCCAGCCCGATCCTTTTCCATCTATATTTAATTAAATATTGTTTGGCCATGTGAGGAGTCGAATCCACCACCTTGAATGCAAAGACATGGTACTTCACCAACTGGACTAACTTGACATTTGGTTATTTCCTTGCTTTTATAATATATATTATATCGATTATTATAACTATAGTGACGAATATCTTCTTTATAACAACGACTTTCCGTCACTAAATACAAGAATAAAGGTGGGAAATTTTCCCGCCAATCATATAAAGA
>CAVNYN010262218.1:0-19818 GCA_963692815.1 Nyctanthes arbor-tristis
TTCCTTTTCTACATGCATAAAATTTTGATAAGATAAGTGTGTATTTGATTGATGGTTTTGATGAGACAAATATGGATTTGAATGCATTATTATTGAAAGAAAGATTTGTTTATTGCATTTGTATCGCTAGTTAATGCTCTACCCGTTTTGATTTGCTTTGTGATGGTATGGCCTTGCTATGTGTTCTTGGCCATCCTGATTTATTTCCTACACTATGACATATTCAATGATCCCGGAATAGGGAAGATTAGTGTGGTGTTTGCTTTGAATTGGAATCTCGGTATGGGTCTACCGGGGTTCATTGTGGATCCACTTAATTGATATGAATCTGGCGCGCACCACGGGTAGTAGTTTAACTAGTGATAGGGCCCTTTTGTGCATTGAAAAGCTTTGTACATGCAATGATTTGTCTTGGAAATGAGTTTCCTAAATGAAATGTGAATCAAATGATTATGTTATTTACTGAGTACGTTGTACTCATTCCCCACTTATTACAATTTTTGTAGATATTGGAGTTATAACAATTGAAAGGCAGGGCAAGCTGGATGTTGGATCATGCTCGCAAACGGGAGTAGAGTTGTGCATGTGGTGTAATCCTGTTCTTGAAACTATCACGAAGTTATTATTTTTGCACCCCTATAGTATATATGTTTTTACATCTTATAACATATAAGAAAATAGTGAGTTATAATCTTTATATTGATTTGAATACTACTTTTCATTGTAAAAGTTTTATAATGATTTGGGCACACCTTGGTAATCAATGAAATATGTTTATCAATACAACTTCTTGTGTTCTATATATTTTTGAAAACCTAGCTTAAATGTTTCTTTAAGAGATTGACGATTTGTTAACTTATAAAATTATTTTTGTCTATCAAACTCTGTAAGATAAGATAAATTGAATTGTTCCGCACGTCCCGTCCCCGTTATTTGAATAAAAGCTTTCGCTACAGAATTTGTAAATTTCCATAAGATATTCGGAAAATATTGTAAAGTTAACGGGGGCGTGACAATTCCCCTTTTATCAAATTTGTTCCAGTGGGCAGGCTGTTATGGTATGCTCACCACCAGAAAATACGAACTTCTGACAACAGCTTTGGTTTCCATATTCTCTTCCACCACGTCATATTATGCTTTTTGCTAGTTGAAGCTTCATCCACAGACTCCTTTGTGAGAAGTTTATATCCACTTTTTATTGTATAGTGACC
The DNA here is from genome assembly GCA_963692815.1 of Nyctanthes arbor-tristis. NCBI lineage: Eukaryota > Viridiplantae > Streptophyta > Magnoliopsida > Lamiales > Oleaceae > Nyctanthes > Nyctanthes arbor-tristis. Next base: position 1,212 of record CAVNYN010262218.1, read on the forward strand.
ACTATGATCATAGTGCCAAATCAACTTATCAGGAAGACAGCCGAAGCCAGGTGCAATACCACGGATAGTGTCTCCGTTAGGAGGTAAGAACATCTCATTAATTTTTCTTCGATTCCACTCTCCCGAAGCTGTCAGTAACTCTGCAATTCGGACAACTTGTGAAGAGGATTTCGTAATGGGTCGAAAGCTGGGACCTTTAGGGATCCATAGATCCTTAAAGATATGGATAGATAACAGGTCTCCCACACACCAACGCAACCCAAGCTGCAATATATCTTTTCCCCAAAAGAATACTTTTCCAAGCATAAGAATTGAATAAACTGTTTGTTCCATTTTTGTCAAAGCCATTTGCTTGTGGAGTAGTAACTTTCATTACTTTCACATGAAATAAATTTGTAACTTTATTTGATGATAATAAAAGGTAAATTTATAAAGGGTTCTTTACATAAAAATCACCCTTTGTTATAGAATTTTAAAAAATACCCCTAAATTGAAAGTAATTGCAAAAATACTATTTTTCATTTCAAAATTACCATAAACCAATTTTAATTAAAATTCAATTCTTTATTAATTATTATTTTTTATAAATTATAATTATAATAATAATTACTTAAAGTATAAATTTTTTCAATATGTACCATTGACAACACTTTCGGTTCCGTTGACAACACTTTCAATTCGGGACTACCGTAAATTGCCGATGCCGCCACACCACATACACAGCAACAATGTTACCATTCAAAAAATAAATGTTACCATCCAAGGAAATATCACATTAACAATAAAAAAATAGGTGTGTTTAGTGGAGCAGCTGCTGCCGCCACCGCTTTCAGAAAAATTCATAACAATATGGTAACAAACCCGATAAATAGTAACAAAATGATAAAACATAGAAAAATAACAAAACGAGAATAGTAACATAGGAAAATAAAAAAAAATCAACTGGAAGATGGTAACAATCTCGATAAACGATAATATAGGAAAATTAAATAAAAAAATCGATTGGAAGATAGTAACAACCCGATAAATGGTAACACAGGAAAATTAAACAAAAAACATCAATTGGAAGATGGTAACAACCTCCATAAATGGAAACAAATTGAAAAAAAAAAAAGAAAAAAGGAAGAGATAAAATAAGTAACTAGGGTTTCAGCCACCAAGTGTAAAAATTCAAAAAAGAAAAAAAATGAAAATGTAGATTCAGCCGCTGGAAACATTCAGGCGGCAACATCAAATAGCAGCGCCGCTGTTGCAGTAGTGACTACTGACTACTGTGAACGGCGACAGTCGCTGCTACTACTGTTAGCAGCGCGATGGTGAAGTTGTGTTGGTGAGGCGTGCGGAAAAGTTCTAGTGGGGTTGTAAATGATAACTTTTCCGGCGACGTGAGGTTGTAGTTGTGGGAGCGGTGGGTAGCAGGGGGCGCGGCAACGGCAGTAGGTTGTGGTGTTGAAGAGCGCGGCGGGTCGTGGGGCGTGGCGACATTGGCCTAGGGGAGGGGTTGTGATGTTTACAGCTAGGGTTTTACATATACATATATATATTTATATATACACATATATATAATCTAGGGTATAAATAAATAAATTAATATTAAAATTAATTACAATGATTTATTAAAATAATAAAATGATAAAATAAAATAAAATGATTTATTAAAATAAAGTAATTAATTAATGGTATAAAAACAATACAATGAACTTTACTAGACTTAATTGGAAGTAGATATGGATCCTTGGGTCTAGAATGGAACTAGCTTAGTTATGTTAAGCCTTTGTATTTGGGTTGGGAAGAGTGTTGGGCTAGAGTTCATATGCTATTGGGCCTACGGCCCAGCCCCCAAATAAAGTGTAACAGAAGGTGTTTCACAAGATCCTCCCTTTTAATATGAGTTTATGACATAGACATCACACCACACATGTCCTCCACAGTGCAATAGGTGTGATTGGAATAATGAACCTATCCTTCACGCACCTATTGAATGTCCAACAATCAGAGATGTTTGGAGAAGAAACAAATTCTACCACATTGTGGCTCGGACAGATTCTACCATATTGTGGAAATTCTATTAATAAGTGCTTAGAGGTCTTGTGCTAAGAATAATACGGAGCTTCTCATTACTAGCTTTTCATTGCAAATGGATCACGGTGCGAAATGGATCAAGCCACAATACAATTCACTAAAGATCAACATTGATGTGATGTAAACAACTTTGGGCTGATGATGATTTGCGGAGAATATAATGGAGAGCTGGTGGGGGTGTTTTGGGCAGAGTATTGTGTTGGCGAGTGTTTGGCCATCTTGAGAGGACTTGAATTCACAATGAAGTTCGATAATCAAGTGTTTATCATCAAATCTGACTCAACAAATGCCATTGCTAGGTATATCTTGTGGCCTTTCATATGTTGACTTGAAGAAGAAGGGTTGTCACATCTCCTTCCAAGCGATTCAGAGAGAGGCAAACGCTACTCATGCCCTTGCGAAACACAATTTAGTAACACTCTCTCTAGTTCGTGGGGAGGTTTCCTCTAGATTTCATTCTACATATATTATTGGACTATGATTTGGAATGATATAATGAAATTTCCCCGTTAAAAAAAAAACTAAAAATTTCATGTTCTCTAATTTTTCTTACAGCTAGAAGTACTTATGTATAAAATACTTTTTATCTTTCCTTTCAAGAGAGAGAGAGAGAGAGAGAGAGAGAGAGAGAGAGAAAAGAAAATACTTTATGCTTATTTGTTTTTTGTTATACTAAAAAATTAAAAAAGATGAATGCTGTACATTAATGATGCACATAAAATAAATTAATTTTATTATTGTGTGTTTATTATACTTTTATTTTATTTAGAGTTTGTAATTTATTAAATTTAACACTTGCAAGTTAAAAATGATAATATAATTGCATAATAATGAAAGTTTACATTAGAATTAGAGTGCATTTGATTACAAGCGTGGAATTTAGTTGGAAAGAAAATATTTTTCTATTAATTGAATTACCAGTAATTAAATTTTATATAAAATGAATTGCAACATGTTTGATTAGGAGTGAAATTCTAGGGAAAAAATATGAATTACCTAAAAAACAAAAAACCTACACCCCCTATAGGAAAATATTTTCTTTGTTTTCAAATAAAACGTAGTCACGTGACCAAAAGATGAAAAATATTTTTCACGGAAAAAAATGTGAATCAAACACCACGAATGTAGTAATTTAGGTGTACACCCGATTTTTCATGGAAAATCCTTGCCATCAAACACACTCTTAATATAAAATTAAAAATAACTACTATACAATTGTTCAAATGAAAAATCAATCAAAACTAAATTAAAGAATATATAATAATAAATCATGAGATTGTCAAGGTAAATGTCCTTTAAGGTAATTATTATTATATATTAATACAGCAGAATGTCTTTATTATTACCAAACACTAATGTTTTAAATTTGACGGTACTTCAAAATAATAAAATAATAATACCAAACAGTTAATTGATTATATTTAAAGCAACTTCTTTCTTCAATGCAAAATAAGTTGATTCTTCTTCTAAGACAGTAATGCCAAACCAATATAATAGACAATTCCGTATTTTTTTACATATAGCCTGAAATAAGGGAAATAATAATTAGCTTGACATTTAAATATTCTGTGAAAATAAATATTATCAGTAATTTTCTATTAGTCAATTCAGCTATATAACTACTCAAGGAAATGTTTTAAAATTTGTAGTAACACAATTCTTTACAATTCTTTTATTTTTTTTCTTTGATTACGCATAAACTTTTATTGTCTCACCAATGCTTTCAAAATAATTAAATTTATAAAATTTACCGTGCATTGCTTAAGTAACACTAGTCCAAAAAGAATCTTCTACCAAACACATTCCTTCGTTGAAGTGCAATTTTGACCTGTAATGTTACAAAAGTAACACAAATTACTTTCTCTAATATAAATAGCTTTTGATATGAGAAGAATCAGATTAGTGTTGGATAGATTTTTTTGTTAAAATTATTGTATGATGATCTAGAAACAATTTTTAAACGTTCGTGATTTTTTTTTTTTCCTCCCAAAAATTTTTTCGGTTAACTTTAACATGTCAGTAGAAACAAACGACATCGTAGAGGTCTCTCATTCCGTCACGAATGTAGGTGGCACTCGCAATTCGTACATCTCGAAATGGAGAAGCGGCCAATCTCAGATCAGAGCAATCTCTTGTAAATAATCAACTCCTGATAAAACCAGCGCGTTGCGTTGCGATCCCAGCTCCGATTTGATCTTTACAGCTAAGATTCAGGTTCACAATTCTAAGGTTCGACTTTGAAAATCTTTTAGCAACAACGTGCATTGTTGTTGTTTTTCTATTTCGCATAATCAACATAGTTTTTTTTTTTAATTGGTCGTAGACGTATAATTGATTTGTGCAGTAATTTGATCTTACTTATGCCGTAAAATGTGATTCTCTAATATTTAGTTTAGCCGAATTTTTCCTGTTATTGTTTTACGATGCGGGAATGTCTCATTTTATAGCGGCGGATAGATGCGTCCGACGTAATATTCAAGTACTACACGGAGCTGATTGGTAAAGACTATGGCGTGGTTTAGTGGGAAAGTCTCCTTAGGGAACTTCCCCGATTTGGCTGGGGCTGTGAACAAACTCAGCGAGAGCGTTAAGAATATTGAGAAGAATTTTGATACGGCACTTGGCCTAGAAGAGAAATCTGATGCTGCCAATAGTACGGGGGAAGGTATATCTCATGTTCTTGGTGCCGTTTTGAATTTCTCGTGAATATTCAACCATTATAATAAGCTCGCAGCCTGCTTATGTTATTTGTGATTTTCAAGCATTTTGGATTCAGCAATCCATAATTTGATGGCTTGATTCACTATCTGATTCATTTATATAATCCCACAATCATTAAGTGTACAAATTTTAGGTTCTGAAATTTCATTGTAACTTTCTTGACTATGTTAAAAGAATAATTGTGCAAAAGTTTAACAAGATGACCATGCTAATGGATTTTACCTTACAGCGTCAGGATTGTGGCCTTCAGCTACAGACAGGAAAGCATTGTTCGACCCAATAATGGGATTTATGGGAAATAAAGGTGTGGACGGTACATTTGAATCATTGGATAAGTCTAGTTCGTCGTCTGCATCTCCTGACAAGGAAGAAGAATCCCGTTCCTCAAATCCTGTATCTCCTGCTAAGGAAGAAAATTCTAGTTCCTTGAAGCTTGCATCTGCCGATAATGTAAAAGAAGTTATTGAAAATCCTGTGTCTCCTGATAAGAGAATTGAAGATATCAATGATGATAGCTCAGCTAACACTACAGTTGAGAAAATGCCACCTGAAGATGAAGCAAATGCAGACCTAAAACAATCTGAAGTACTGCCAGAACCTGCAGAGGAATCTATGGATGCCAGTAGGAAGCAGAAAGCTGCTTATGCAGCTGCAGAATATGGTGAAACTGATGGAGACTCATTATCCGTGCCCTTAGTACCATCTGAAAAAAATACTGAGCACATTGAGCAAGCAGAATCTTCAAATAACTCGCAAGAGAAGATGTCAGTTGAAGAATTACCTACACGTCTGCTCTTCCGATCTACCAGCTTCAGCAAGTTCTACAGGTCAGATTGAAGTTACTGCTGCTTCCTCTTCAATTAACAAAGTTAGCGATTTACCAGAGACCACCAATGAGCTCAAGTCAGAAGTAGAAGATGTCAATCACATTTCTTCAATGTATCCGAGTGTGTCAACTGATGGACAAGATGAGAGAGAAGAGCCAATAGGTTCATATTCTCCAACCTCTGATAAGGTGGGTATTGCCAGAGGGTATCCTAAAAGCAGTTCGCCTGCTGAGCAACATGAAGAGACAAAGTCTTCGGTGCAGCTATACGAAAACGATGCAATTACTGAATCAATTGAGATGGAGCAGCAATTAACTATGGAGAATGCACTAAACGAGCAGCAGCGCTTAAGTTCTGGAAGCAATTCATCTGATGTCGCAGAGTCCGCTACAGAACTGGAGAAGATAAAGAAAGATATGAAAATGATGGAACTTGCACTGCAAGGAGCTGCTAGACAAGCTCAGGTACTGATATAACTAAGATGCATGATAAAACAAGTTTTTAAGACGTGTAGAATGGTTTACTGAGCTTTTATGGGAATATTTCTCAGGTTAAATGGACACTTATTTTATTGATTACTTGATAAATTATTAAGCACACTTCGGGTCCCTGTTCACCTTGCAGGTGTGAAGTTAGTAAAATCTGGATCGATCTTATTAAGAAAATTTTATGTGAGTGGGTAGGTGTCACTCGACATGTTTGAGTATAAAAAGTGGAGTGGAAATTTGATTGGGACTTGTTAGGAAATTATTCATCGAATAAGATTTTAGTTGCTCATTCTTATCTAGTCTTGAATTTCATTGACATCCTTTGATTGGGCTGAGGCAGATGTATATTCTTTCTTGCTATCTACCCACTTGCTTTCAAATACAAATATTTCTTACTGCTGAAGATTCAATACTGAGAATAGAATGGCTATGACTTTATGAGTTACTTACATTACTAAGTACCAAAGATGTAATAGTGATGATAACTCTTTTGATCCCTCTTAGTTACCAATAGAAGAAAAGAGAATCTGATTTCTTTTCTTTTTCCTCCTAGGCCAAAGCTGATGAAATTGCAAAGTTGATGAACCATAATGAGCAGCTAAAGGCTGTGATTGAAGATTTGAGGGTAAGTTCCCTATCCTTTAACAGAATTTTCACCCAATACATTTTCTTGGAAAAGGTTTCCCTCTTCATTATTGATAGCTCTTACTCTCATCACGTGGACGGGTTCACCCCCTTTCTCTTCCTGTGGTTGAGGGAGGGCAAGAACATTGGATCTGAAGCGGAGGGATACCCGAGCTAAATTGAATGAAAATTTTACGATATGCAGATCATAGTGCAGATACAGATCAGGGACTTTTTCGATTTGCCTGAGGACAAATGAAAATATTAAAAATTAAAATGAAAATCTTTCGAGAAAATAATTATACAAAAATAAGCTTTTGTAAAACAGAAATTAAGGTGAAGCCGTTCAAGTGGTTCATTTTCTTAGAATCTTGGCTGATTGCGGTCCCGATTCAGACGACTTTATATCTCGTGTAGCAGATATCTGTCCGTCTAATCCTCTCAGAAACTGATCCGTTGATACGTGGGAGCTTTACACAAATATTTCCAGAACAGTAATTATAAAATATTGCTTGCTTAGCTTTTTCTAACATCAGTCAGAACAAAACCCATTCTGGAACTTTAGAAATGCAAAAGAAGGATTACCCCCCCCCCCCGGGGGAACCCCACCCTCAAAATTATATGGGCACTTTTACTTGCCACATTGTAAAGTGGATGCATATAATGCATGGTATATTCTTGAGTTCAATGTTGACGCCTAAGCCGAAAGACGTTCTCTGGTCTATGAATGATTCATGATTACTGAATTTTGATGTTCTATTGTTAACGGTTCTGGACTTGTTTTAAATTAAAATTAATATGGAGAAATGAAGAGACTCAATTAGTTATGATTTGATCTGGGAAATGGGCCTTCTCTCTTTCTCCAATTGAAGGATTCGTTTTAAGCGTCCAGGTTAATAGTTATATGGTTCCTAAGTTGCTATTTGCAAAGTTCAAAACTGGAAATTGATATTGCAATTTCATTGTGATTCCTTTGTATCTATAAGATGTTGAGACATTATTACAACCATTATTGGAACTTGTTTTTCTCTCATTGTGTCTACAATTTTCTCAGACACGTTTCATGTTTGTGCTTCTAGATAGATAAGGGTTTCAAATTTCTTTAATTATCATGGTTTGGTTGACAATTGGGCTGGAGAACAGCTGATAATATTATACAAGAGATGTAATATTGAGCAATAAAACTTACTTGGAGTCCCTGCCAAAATATACAAATATATCAAAGTACACTGTGATTTCCTCTTCTAGATAATACTGAATGGACGTTAACTGAATCAATATTCGATGCTTTTGCACAAGAGATGAATAAGAGTTACAGTCAACATTCAATTTAGCATTTATTTCAGTTTTCTTTTGATGTTTCTAATTTCGACCAAACAATTAAGTATATGTGCTTAATGATATAAATATAAACCGGCAAGTAGAGAGAGAACTTTTTATGAAGTAACATAAATGCATCTGGCCATATCAGGCTAGAGAAGAATTAGAAAGGGAAAATTGCTAAAACTTGACAATTGAGTTGAATGTCGTGGTGTACACATTGTAATGCTTGTGAAAACCTGACTGTTGGACAAACTTTTCATTATCTCTTTCTTCGCTTTTATGAGAAGTTTTATTATTTGTGCTCATTTCTTTGTCGTGTAATATTTGTTAATTAACTCCAATAATATGTACATATCGATACATGCTCAGTAGAATTTTTAATCTCTTTTGACGTGAGGGAAATAAAATTTTCCAGAGAAAATCAAGTGATGCAGAAATTGAATCTCTCAGGGAGGAGTATCATCAAAGGGTAGCAACTCTTGAAAGAAAGGTATACTATTTTATTTATTTCTTTATTTATGTTTTACAGAATCTGTTTCTTTCCTCAAGTTCACTACAATATTGTAAGGCTAATTGAAGATTGTGAATTATGTTATAATGTCAAGTCATTTCTTGTAAAGACAGTGCGTTACAAATGTCATGGTCATTAAGAATACTAGATAGATTTGAGCTGCGTTCTTGCATCTGGTTGCCTGATTAAAGGAGTAAGTTCACTTCATGATGCCTCATTTGGAAGTTTCTCGGGTTTCCTATGGATTTTGTCAACCTCATAATACTCTTGTACGCCTCATGCATGTTCTCACTGTTCACCATCTAATGATTCTCAAGTACCAGAACTAAGATGAGAGCCGTCATTAACAGTGTGTTCTGCTTAGTTATTTAGTGGCGTGATGGTCTTCCATTTACATTCCAGCTACTGGCTGACTGAAAACTTTTTGATCATCTCTATTATGTAGGCTGTAGATTATGGCAGACCTTGGGCTGGTGATAACTGATACGTAACCTTAAAAAGTTGGATCATACATATTATAGGTGTTCAACTGGTTTTGTGCCTTGGATCTGCACACCAACTATGTCATTTTTACATTTTCTATTTTTTCTTTTAATATTTTATCTTTCCACATAATTATTGCTGTAAAAGGGTGTTATCCTTAAATTGTTACAATGAATTCTTTTCTAATATCGTGGCATGTCATTATAGAGCTTTACTGCTCCAGTCACTCTTCTAGTTTCTTTTACCATGTGTTATTATAAATGCCTACCGCACCTATGCTTGAGGTTCATGCTCCATGTGTCACTTTGCGTTGCACTTTATCATGCATTGACACGCTTATGTATGCATAGATTCAAAGCTTAGCCCTCTCTTTCTTCCATGAGCACATATTATTTTTTCTTCTTGTTATTTTTATTGTTGGCGTTACTCCCTCTGTCCTGCAAAGATGTTCCCCTATTCCTTTTTCATCCGTCCCGAATTATATTCAACTTTCCTTGTTAGGGGTGTATTAAATAAGGGTATAGTAGGAAGATTGTGGGTTAAGTTTACTTTTTCAATAATAGTGTTGGTGAGTAAATAAGGGTATAGTAGGAAGATTGTGTGTTAAATTTACTTTTCCAATTACTTTAAACACTTTTTCTTAATGTGTGTGAAAAATGAAAAGGGAATAACTTTGCGGGACGGGGGGAGTTTTCTTTAATTTTTTGCATAATTTGCATCTATTCTTATAATGTTTACAAATTACTACAATTGTTGTATCGTGGGTGATTTATTATTTTTTGAAACCCATTTTCAGAAACTGACATGCATTGTTTCAGGTTTATGCTCTTACTAAGGAAAGGGACACATTACGTAGAGAGCAGAGTAAGAAAATTGATGCCGCAGCACTTTTGAAGGAAAAAGATGAAATAATCACTCAGGTTATGGCTGAAGGTGTGAACTTTGGAGTAATCAGTTAGAATATTGATTTTGGTGCATTAGTCTTCATAAAGTGTTTTTTGGGCACTGAGGCTTTCCTGAAGCATATGATGCTTCACATTGACACGACATGCAATAGTTAATAGGACAGACTTACTGTAATAAAATAACATATATGACGTATTGAGGGAGGACCTTTACTGGATTCCTCTTTTTCTGCTATTACATATTATGTTTTGTTGTTGATTGTCAGGAACAGTTTTGTTTATTAGATAAAGTTCATGTTGTACTTAGTATAGTGGTTGAGTGCTTGCCTGATTTTGTTCATTCATTTCTCGTCACTAACAATTGAATAAGCAAGTAGAAGAAATCAAACGGTCGACAAGCTTGTATTTTGGACCCAGATTTTTGATGTTCCATTTTCAAACATAGCTTCTAGATAGAGAATAAACTATCGAGGAAATTTCTGTAGTTCCTTTTTTCTTCATGCAATGAAGAAATTTCTGAAATTCCTTCAACGCTTTTTACGTATTGTTAATATAGTTTTGGAACCTCATAATTTGATCACATCTTTAACATCTTAGATGTAGTTGTATCGGTTTCTGATGCGTTTGTTTGCTCATGGTTGTTAGACGTGCTACGGAGTTGCTCTTTGTGTGAGCTTTTATCTAAATTATGGATATATTAGCTAGACCAATTGCTTAGGCCACGACTAAGGCTATAACGCTGACGTTCTCTTGTTTGATGCGTCTGGTAAGTTGTTTGTTTGCTGTAGTGGTTATTTTGGTTAGATGACTAATATGGTGGAGCTTTCCACTGTTTTCTTGTGAGTTTACACTTTAGAATGAGATCTTGTCAATATATTGACATACTGCAAGGGTGGTTTTTACTGGCTTAGAGCTTGTTCTTTGGATCCTTTTGGAAAAGTAAAAACTTATCAAATCAATACCAACCACATTCTCTACAAAAAACAAATTATTACACTCCCCAATAATATTTCTTTATATTCCGACCTCACATTCTCCTATAAATCTAAATCTCCTTAATATAAATCTCCCAAGAACAAGCTCTTAAACTTGTTGCATGTTGAACAACTGTGATTCAAGTTTTTATTTTATCACTTTTCAGGTGAAGAACTTTCAAAAAAGCAGGCTGCTCAGGAATCTCAGATGAGAAAATTAAGGGCACAGGTCTGCATTTTCTGATGTTTGAAAACTGACAATGTTGTGCAACTTAAATTAATTTATCAAGCAAATTTCCCTCATATCAACTTCACGTTGCTTTCTCTGAAAGCTAGATTAGAGAGCTTGAGGAAGAGAAGAAGGGACTGCTAACCAAACTACAGGTAAAAATCTTGCTTGTTTATCTACAGATAATCACTGCAAAGTTTGCGTTCTATCCTGTGTTAGTAGGTGTTTGATTCTCATTTTCCTCCTCTCCTTATAGTTTCACCTACCCCTTGATTTGACGAGTACTAAATTATAACCACATTTCAAACATCATAAATCTCCACAACCCAATTCATTCCCACTATACCGAGAATCAAACATCCCTTTAAAGTATGCCTCTTGATATAAGTTGGTTCGGACGCTTATTGTTTCTGAATGCTGGATTTCATATTGAATGAGATTCACCGGACATGGATAATCCTATATAAAGGCAGGCTGTGTAATATTGCTTGCTGCTCTTTACTAGTTTGACATCAGATTCTCTTTGGATAAAGTATTGCACTGTAAATGAATGTTGCATTATGTTAAGTGCTTATGATTAGCATCTTCTACATAATCTAGTTTAGAATTATGTCATTTTCCTTTTGCTAGAATTTTGATCATATATGCTAGGTTCTAGTTGCTCTTTATTTTGTCATCCTTCTCTATATATGCAGCATGGGCAGCATTTTGTTAGGTATAGAATGGTCAAATACATCTGCATTGTCCAAACAAAAACGATGAAATGGTAGACATCCGAGTCAATAAAAAAGGGGAAAAAACACCGGATAAATTCCACCTTCGATTTAGAGCGACAGCCTCTAAAAAATAGCCAAGTTTAAGAAGATTCTTATCTGATGAATATCAGATTAGGGTGTATCTAATGGTGCTTCTTACTTCCTAGGTTGAAGAGAACAAAGTGGAAAGCATAAAAAGGGATAAGGCAGCAACTGAGAAACTGCTGCAAGAGACAATAGAGAAGCACCAAGTTGAACTTGCCACGCAAAAGGATTACTACACAAATGCTTTGAACGCAGCAAAGGAAGCTGAAGCATTGGCAGAGACAAGGGCTAACACTGAAGCAAGGACTGAAATAGAGAATCGTCTTAGGGAGGCTCAGGATCGTGAAAGCATGCTAGTTCAGGCACTTGAAGAACTAAGGCAAACTCTGAGTAGACAAGAGCAGCAGGTCCAACGCCCCCAACCAAAAAAAAAACCCCCCCAAAATTGGGGTTGCTGATTTTGTCCACCAAGCCTAAGAAAAACAATAACAAATCTTTATGTGCAGGCAGTTTTTAGAGAAGATATGCTTTGTAGGGATATTGAAGATCTCCAAAAGCGATATCAGGTGAGTTCAGTTTCTTTTGGTGTATATTTTGGTTTTTCTTGAGTCTGTGTAGACATTTGTCAAAATAGTGTGGATATGTTTCTGTATGTACGTGCAAGTTGTACGTAAATATGTGTGTAATTTTTTCAATGATCTCTTTACTGAGAACAATTGCATATTCCTCCCGTGTGCTGATATGGAAAATCTGTGCCAGGCAAGTGAGCGCCGATGTGAGGAGTTAATAACTCAAGTTCCTGATTCTACCAGGCCGCTTCTGAGGCAGATTGAAGCTATGCAGGTTCCCTAAGTCAGATCAAGTTTCTCATAAGTTTTCCTCTAATTTACTGTAGTGTCACTCGATTTGCTCAATCAACTTTCTTCAGGAGACAGCTTCCAGAAGGGCAGAAGCTTGGGCGGCTGTTGAAAGGTCCCTCAATTCCCGCCTCCAGGTATGTAGAAAATCATTCTCTACTTGTCACGTCATACTTTGGTTCCTAAAGAACTTTCTGTATTTGAACCTACAGGAAGCAGAGGCGAAGGCTGCAGCTGCAGAGGAAAAGGAGCGATCTGTTAACGAGCGTTTATCTCAGACATTATCACGAATAAATGTTCTTGAAGCTCAGGTTTTTTTCTTTTACTTGGTCCTAGCGTTAGAACTCATTTTGATTGTTAACTTATAGTGGGAAAATTGCAGATATCGTGTCTTAGGGCTGAGCAGACACAGTTAACAAGATCTCTCGAAAAAGAAAGACAGAGGGCAGCAGAAAATAGGCAAGAATATCTTGCTTTGAAGGAAGAAGCCGATACTCATGAAGGTCACGTGAATCAGCTTGAAGAAGAGATTAGGGAACTAAGAAGGAAACATAAGGAGGAGTTGCAAGAAGCACGGACACGCCAGGAACAGATCGGAAGCAGGTTTGTTTATCTACTGTGCTTTTAGGATATGTGCTGGTGTCGTAGTACAGAGGACTGTGGTTGGATCATCTATTGCGATACATGTTGGAGCTACGAAATTTGCACCTTCTATTTTTCTCTTCTTAGTTATAATACTTCTGAAAAATCCTTTGAGATTTTTTTTTCTCCTTTTCATGCGTTATTAGCCAATTGTAAATCAACTATCTCGACAATAAGCAGGACACAGCCAAAGTCTATGTCAGAATTAATCCTTAGCTGTATGAGAAAGAAGATTCTTAATAAGCTTGCGCTCAAGCTTTATCATCTATATTTGATCTTTAAATTGATATTTGAATTGTGTCTTATTCCCCCTTTTCTATGTAAAATACCATGGAAATACGCATTTCTCTTGTAGCCGTGCCAATTTGAATTTGCTCCCCATCCGTGATTCAATGTCTACATCATCGCGTGTTAATTTGTTTTCAGTTCATTACAGAATGGAAATTGGTTTTAGATAATATGCTTTGCCTTATGCAACAATTCCACTTCATTTCCTTGCTTTGCTGAGACTCCCAATAACCTCTGCTTTAAATGCAACTTTTAATTGATAAGCTTTAGATTTTCTGCTGCTCAAATCCATTGGTTTGTAACTCAATGGTGAATTAAACTGTGAGTTAGAATGGTATGGACACTTGGATGACATTGGATTTCTTTGTCTAGAAAATGTTTGAGTTTTAATTCGTGTTTTGTATATGGATTTCTAATTTTCATGCGTGCATAATTTTTATTTTACATTAGTATCCTGAATAGGGTCATGGTAATTGCAGGAACTAGAACGAGAGAAGGCCGCTCGTCTAGAGCAAGAAAGAGTTGCTCGCCTTCAATATTCTGCCATGCCCGACCAAAGCCCAAGAGGGAAGCAGAAATCTGCGACATTTGACAATGGTATTTAATAAATTAAATACATGTTTTCGTTTTGCATAAATCTCTGCTTGATTTCTTGCATATATGAATCACCTTATTGCAGGGAATTTGTCTCGCAAGCTTTCAAGTGCCAGCAGCTTGAGCAGCATGGAAGAAAGCTATTTTTTGCAAACATCTCTTGATTCGTCTGAGAATTTGCGTGAACATAGAAATATTTCCGAGGGTACCATGAGCCCATACTATATGAAGAGTATGACAACAAGCACTTTTGAAGCTGCTCTTCGTCAGAAGGAAGGGGAGCTAGCATCATACTTGTCTCGACTGGTATGGAGGCCATATTGGTTTTAATCGAATCTCGTTTAGAAATTGATTGCCAATATCTATGATCATTAATTGGCTGTTCTTAGGTTCATGTTTCATCAAATCTCATTCTGAAATATCTTCTTCACAGTTCAGCTTTTCACCATATGAGTTGTGTCAATAGAGTGTATACAGTAAAGCTTACATTGCAAATATGATTCCCCCCCCGCCCAAACACCATTCCTTATTTAATAGTTCGTTATCACTGTCAGGCATCTATGGAATCCATTCGGGACTCACTCGCTGAGGAGTTGGTTAAAATGACCGCGCAAGTGGGATATGAGCTATTTTTCTTCCCCTTTGTTTGCCCATCTTCAGCATCCGGTTTGATTTGTTCATCATATATATCTGAGAGTTGATTGTGTTTGGTGCAGAGTGAGAAGTTACGAGCAGAATGTGCGACGCTTCCTGGCATAAAAGCAGAGCTAGATGCTCTAAGACGGAGACACTCGGCTGCATTGGAGTTGATGGGTGAACGTGACGAGGAGGTATTGAAACTTTTCGTCTTTACATATGGTGAACTGTCCTTAAAAACCGTAGATTTGTTTCCATCTTTACGGATGATATATGTGGAAATGATTTCCCATGAAGGTTAATTATAAGGGCATGGACATATTCCATTTTGTGAGGGATGTCTTTATGCTTAATACAATCTATTCATGGATTGTTAGGCTGACTATTGATATGCTGGAACTTCTAGTTTCACAAAATTGTGGAGAAAGACGATTTAGGCTAAACTTTTAGACTATTCGTACATTTTGTTCATAGAAGAAATATGATATTGACGGCCGATAGACCCTTCAAATAAAATTGTTTTTATTGCGTTAATCCAGTTGTTACTTGCTGAAGTGCATGTGCTTTATGTAGAAAGAAATTTTAGCTTTTGTTTCAGTTTTGACATGCTAAAGTGAATATGTGTACATAGTTGGAAGAACTGCGTGCGGATATTGTTGATTTGAAGGAGATGTACAGAGAACAAGTGAACTTACTTGTAAATAAGGTATTGTAAACTTCTTACCCCTCTGCCTCTTTTATTCCCACCTCCCTACCCCAAGGCCTCTCTTCCTCTTGGGAGTATAGGTAGTGATCTTGCATTTTCGGTGAGAAACGACGATATCTGGATTTGGTTTCATGTTTGTTTATGCAGATTCAAATTCTAAGCTCTTCAATTGGTGCTGCCTAATATTGTTTAAAGCGACGAGCTATTTCAGTTGATAGGGACCTGATTCTGCGGCATAACCTCTTGGATTCTCTGAATCAGATAATGTTGATATACCCCAAGTGGTTTTCTTCTGATATATACTATACATGTTAATTTGGAACTCTCTCCCCCTCTCCTCATGAAAGTAGTTTGTGATTTTGTATAGATTAGAGGATGGGAAAGTTTTGTATTGTTATCTGCTTGAGTTTTACATTACCTGGGTTTAATTTGTTGTATTGCTTCTATGTTAGTTTTTCCCTTTTTCCTGCTTATACGAAATTATGCATATTGCTTATGGAAACAAATCAACAGCTTTGTGGTACATCCTAATTGACGGTTGCCTTCCGTTCTCGCCATTTTTTCCTTCTCTTCGTTTTCAGTAGATAATAATTGGTGACATTTTGGAGATACTGTTATGGGACCTTGCATCCCATGTTGGTGTATATGGATGCACGTTGTGTGGATTTGTAAATTCACGAGGCGTGTGTTCATGTACTCACATGAGTTGGGAGGTGCAACGAGTGCTCAAAAAGTTTCAATTGGTAAAATGATGCGTAAAATTATTGATTACATTTATTTCATGTTGACTAGTTACATTCGTCCTACAAATCTTGTTTCTACGCTACCTTTAAATTGCACTAAAGTGTTTTAACCTTTATTATTTATTATTACTATAATTATTACTATGCTCTTAACATTTTTTTGGAAATAATATTAAACTTTTTAAATTAGCATGTACGTGGTTTGCAATGATAGCTTTAGATCTCTTTATTAAGTTAGCATGTTTTGAAGTTATTATTGGTGAATTTTAAACTTCCGTATTTGTTATTATTTACTTTTTAAAAATTTCTGTGGGAATAAATATTTCTTAATTAAACTGTTTAGATACATGAGTGAATAAAAATTATCCAAAAAAAGTTTGAATTATCTTATTACCCTTAAAATAACTTTAAACACTTGAATTGTGTAGGGATAATAATAAGGTAATTTAAATCTCATTTTTCTCGTTAGCGTGATTGAAAATTCTTTTGGTATTTATAGAAAAACATATTTGGATGATGTCCTATCAGTAAAGAAAAAAATACTAATAAATTAATGATACTAAAAATAATAAGTAAATGCAAGAAAAGTTAAGATATAATTATAAATATAATTACAATAATAAATATATATATACACACACACATTAACTCATTAAGGACTTCAATTTGGCCAATGAACCCCACCCAAGATGGTTGGCTCGTGCCAAACGGGCCGTGAGTTGGCTCGAATCGGGCCTTGTGTTAGAGCCAGTGGACTTTTGACGTTGGGTGGACTTGAAATAACAGGACACGAGGTGCTATACTAGTACAGGAACCATTAGTCGGTAAGGTGGGTTTTTCTCATTTTTAAGAAGACATTCATAGGGAAGGCTTTTATGGTGTTCTCCTACGCCGGCCATAATTTGCTGCTTTTGTTGGCATCAGTAATTAACATACGTTGCAATCACAACATATTGTGCAACGTCCCGATAACAGGCGTAAGGTAGTCTAGATATAGGTGCCCGGTGATACTACGCCACACAGTGCGCTTTCGCGCAGAGAGAGAGGTACTACTGTCGGCTTCTTTCCTTCTGTTAAACTTCCTATTTTGACTCGCTTCTCTATTTGTTCTACCGATCAATTGGGTTTTCACTTGATCGACTTGAGTTTTCTTTATAATAGAGACTTTTTTTTTTTTTTTAAATGGGTCATTTTAATTGTGTGGCGAATAGGGTTTATGCAATTTAATAGTTTTTTGAATTTTTTGGTCACTGTTATTATGCTAATTCTAGTTTAAAAGACTTGTTAAAAGAAAAAGAAAAAGAATCTAATTTTTGTTTGATGAAATGCCTGAGAGAAGTTCAAATGTTAATGACACCCAGAATGCTAATAACTTTAAGTTCTTTTTTGCATGCTCCAGCTCTTTTGGCCCCTTCTCTCCAATTTAGCAGTATACCCACCTTCAAATTCGACTTTTTACCTAACTTAACATAAATAACACTCAATTAATTAAGTAATGTAAAGAATATTAAGTTTTGGGATATAAAATAGGCGAATAAATCATGCACTTATCATTTTTTTAGCAGTTGTGGTGTGTTGTGGAAGTGATAATAGATACTTGAAAGCCATTGTGATGGAGGGCGAGGAAGACAGAGTGAAGAAAGAACGGGTGGTGGAAGCGCGGGCCAGAAATATAAGTCACAATGTCAGGTGCACAGAGTGTGGCAGTCAGTCCATTGAAGACTCCCAAGCTGACATTGCCATTCTACTTCGTAAGGTAGACATCTAATGGTTATTGTGCATAATTGCTTATTATACTTCTTTCCAGTATATACCAGTAAGCAAAACTTGTAACATTGAAAACTAGTACTACATTGTGATGCCTAGTGCCCTCATTTGATATGATGTTCACAACATGCAAATGTGAAATACCCAGTCGAGGATAACAATTTCCTGATGGTGCATATTTATATATTGTTACTTGGAATGTGGTGCCTTGTGACTACCAGTTAATCCTTAGTAAGACTTCAGCTGGATAGACTAGTGTGTAATTTAGATAGTGAACTAGCTGGCCTTGATTTGAATAATGGATCTTTTGTTTTCTTGAAAGAATGACACGGCATTAATGTGGAGGTTGATCCATGCATCCTGATAACGTGTTATATTTTAGAGTCTGTTCTGCTTCAGGTTCTTTA